>MU226379.1:1541353-1579638 GCA_018584345.1 Thuja plicata | reverse complement strand
CAAATCATTTCCACTTATCTATCTAATCTATCCTTTCTACTGTTTCCTTCTTATATATATATATATATATATATATATATATATATATATATTCATGTACTATTTCTAGTTTTCTTTCCTCCTTGTTCTTTTAATTTCTACTTTTCCTAGCATTCACTTCCTATTCCACATCCTCATGGTATCCTTTCAAAACTTAGACTTATAATGTTATCCATCATGCACATGAAAGTGGACCCTTGACCATGATCCAATCCAGACAACGACCATGGACAAAACTGAGTGTTGATATTAGCAACAAAGATCAAAGCTATCAAATTGTCAAGAATTATGAATACGATAGGCATAACTATTTGACGACCCATAGAAAATTGACAAATCTAGGTCTTATAGAAACCTATCCTCCAAATGATGCAGATGAAGATATTGTAGCATACATCCATGAAACTTCCCCTTTACCCCACAGACTAATTCCCCAGATAGGATGCCTAGTGGAGATTCCATATCCATGATTTCGAGCACAACAAGAATGGCTCACGAGCTATTCTCATATTATTGACCATTTATTTGTTGCTCCATATCCTTGTGATGATCTCCTGCTACCGACCACATCTTTTTTTTATTGTATTATATTCAAGTACGTTCTACAATCATGGAAGACCAAATATGTCAATAGATTTTTCTTAGAAGGCTATGGTCCACAACTCAGAGAGCGCTTAGAGATTCAATCATGGAAACAAATCCTTTGAAGAGTAGTTACACAGAACATCCTATCTTGGGTTTTTACCAAGGTATACATTAAAACTCAAACTGCATTCTTTCCCACACTTCCTTGTCGTGTCTACACTCAAAAAATTATGTGGAAAGAACCCAAACCAACTACCCCACCTCATCTAGTTGAATCAAAAGGTTTCGACCATGATTCACTACCAATGTAATTGTTAGGTTAGTTCATGTCTTACTGTTTCTCCTCCCTAATATCATCTCTACACAATAGTAATGCATAACTGTCCATGAAAGTAATCAAACAATATGTTCATGCATCTGTCAAACAATAATAAAAGAAAACAAGGGAATCGTACCTCCTATGTTCAAGCATTAGGGTCACATTAAACTAGAGTGTCAGTCAATTTGAAAATGCAGAAAATTTTATCGATCAAGCATCTCGGTTCATAATCTTTGCCAAGGATCACTCTACAAAATGCCATGGTTAGTCGGTTCCATTTCATAGGGGTACTGCAATTGTACTATCACATTGCAAAATACATATTGTTCTTATTGTATCACATATTTTAGTATCACATTGATCAACTTTGTCTTAGTTTGTAAAACATATATTGTTCTTATTGTATGATAGATGAGGAAGTCAAATCACTCCAAGGAGCCTCTACTGAAAATAGCAATAACAAGGCTACCTGCTTCCCTCTAGAGCTTGAAACCCCACCTCCTGTTATGAGAAATGCACAACCTCTTCAAAGAAATTCAGACCTATTACACTAACAGAGTAGGATACTATAGCAGCAAGAGAACCTAAAGGCATGATGAAACATAAGCTATGGTGTGAAACTAATATGGAAGGGGTTATCAAAGATGTTGAGGGCAACACCATTTCAATAAGGGAAGCATCAAAGTAATGGGGTATTACAACAACCAAACTATATAAATGGTTGGGTGGTCTCACAACCACCTCCAAGAAAGGTCCTCACCCCTAAAGAAGAACAAAAGATCATCCATTGGTGCAAAGAGATAGTTGCATTGGGTCATGGGCTTGAGATTGTCAAATTGAAGGCAACTGTCACTCAAGTGTGTGAGAGAAGACCCACCCCTTTCAAGGATGGAATTACTGGTAAGTCATGGTGGTTGGGGTTTAAGGCCTACCATCTGAAACTGACACTACAAACAACAGAAGGCCTTGACAAAGGCAAATCAGTGAAACTGAGACCAAGTGTTGTGGTTACTTTCTACCAGCCTTTTTCAAAAGCATACGCTACAAATCCTTATGGACCTTCTCGCATATGGAAATGTGATGAAATTGGCATGTAGGTGGGAAGAAATGGGGCTATGATGTTACTTTCTAGAAAAGGAATCCTTAACATCTCCTACGTACTTCCCAAGAGCCATGAATGGATTACCATTCTTTTTGGTGTGAATGCTTTCGGGAAAACCATTCCAAGATTCTACTTGTTCGAAGGAAAGAAGTTGTAGAATTACAATTCAAAATGCAAATTGGGAGCTTGCATGGAAACCAAAAAACATGCATGGATGACCAAGGATCTCTTCCTAAATTGGTTACACCACTTTGCACGGTCAGTTCCAGGGGGTGTTTCACCCACCAAGAGGAACTTGATGATATTTGATGTCCATGACATCCATGTTGCTGTGACAACCATCCAAGAGGCCCAGATGCTTGGAATTAACCCGTTGACATTGACAACACACACCTCTTAGAAATCCAACACCTCAATGTGAGTGCATTTTCTCCCTTCAAATATTACTTTAAAAAAGAATGATCCTCGTGGCTGGCAAGGTTCCCCAATGTTGAAACCACAAGAGAAGAACTAGGAGAGATTGATAGAAAATCTTTGACAAGGGCATTGATTGTGTCTAACATTGTTGCCGACTTCAAAAGGATGGGGATATGGCCCCTCAATCCTGATGTGCTCGTGGATGACATGGATGTCAACAATACAATTGAAATTAATGATGACAAAGATGTTTGTGTAGTGAAAATATGTTGTCTATTTAGAGTTGATGTGTCAAATGAAGACATGGCAAAAAATATAGCTCAACTCTATAATTATTTTTAAAATTCACAAGTGGAGTGTAATAAGCCAACATAGAATGAAACAAAGAGCCTTGGAATTCCATGAGAGAGAATATAGCACCACATGCTTGGTAGAGTTTACTTAGGTAGCAGAGAATGAAACAGAAAGCCTTGGAATGCCATCAGAGAGAATATCACCCACATGGGTGGTAAAAAAGCTGTGAATCTAGGTGTAGACTTGGAAGTTCAAAAAAAAGATTCCTCTTTCACATTCCCTACACCCAATGCTATCATGCCATAAATTTTGCATTACTATGCTGAATGTACACAACCAAATAGTGATATAGATGCAGATATGACACAAAAACATGTGAAGGTGTGAATGTGAAAGATTTAAGACTATGTTCAGAAGTAAGTGAGACACCGAGTTCTCAACAAGAAATGTTGTTGACCAAATCCTTAAATATGCCTATTCACATCGTCAACCAAAAATAGGGCAGGGTGACTGATAAAGGATTTCTCTTGAGTCGAAAACCCTAGCATTCAACATTTGACAAGTACATGAAATTGTTGATGGAGAAGGAAAAAAGGAAGAAAGAACTAGAGGAAATAAAAGAGAGGAAGAAAGAATAGATCATAGAAAATAAGGCTTCCCACAAATTGACTAAGGAAAGGAAGGACAAGGAGAGAAAAGAAAAGGAAATTCCGCGTTAGGAAAAGGAAAGGATGAAAGAAGATGAGAAGGAGAAGGAGAGTGAAAAGAGAGAGAAGGAACACGAGGCAGAGGAAAGGAGGCTTGATGAGAAGTGTAGGGATTTAAAAAGAAAGAAGATGTTAATCAATTTTATCCACTCCATCGATGACCTTTCCTTAAGGGCATGCGGTTTTGTAGGATATGATTAACATAAACATGCCAAAATTTTCAATGACTTATAAATATTCACCAAATTATCCACCTCTTATGTTTTATTTTTCTCATAACTATAGTGGGGGGTCCCAACATATGTTGGAAGAACTAGATATTGTATCCCAATACAAGCTAGAGTGAGTAGCAATAAAGAAACCACAATGGATGAGAACATGGCTCCCATTGCAGTATCAAGGACATCGCCCACCTCTCCAACAACTAATTTGACTAAATGGTTTACCTAACTTTGAGATAATTTATTGATACTCCTACGAGTTATTTTGTTGTCATTAGTTTTTGTCAAAGTCATATTGACTAAGTAATTTATTCGGTGAAAGGAGAAGGAGACATAAGAGTCAGTCGGTAAAGAGAAAAGCAATACAGTCGGTAGAGAAAAGAAAGACAGTCGGTAAAGAAAAGAGAGTTAGTCACCAAGCAGAGTCAAGCACCGAGAAGTGAATGATAGTTACTGAGCTGAGTGTTCATGTTATCAAGTCATGAGGTTAGTTACCAAGCAAGGAACATTTAATGAAAACATGGATCAGATCGACATTTAATACAAATCCAAGACAATCTGGAAGATTTCAAAGATGAAGATGAAGTTCATTACAAGATCTATGATTGAGAAAATTCAAGGTAATAATCTATGGTATAGATTAAGCGGAAAAAGTAATGATGTTACCTCCAAGAAAATTTCAAGTTCCAAGGTAATGGTTACATGGTTCACCAATTACCAAATGCATTGAATTTGTTCATTAGGATGATCTAATGGTTGAGAGTAAAAGAAAAAAAAAACCTAATCAATAAAATTAAGAGGCAAAACATTGTCTATATAAAGGATGAATTTGAATGGAAAAGAGTTGTTGTTAAGTTGAAGAAAATTTGAAGTGTGAAGAGTAGCACCGAGTACAGAGTAGTTACAACAGAACAATGCAGATGAATGAGTTTGATGTTACAGAGTGCAGTATGAGGTAAAAAAATCATTCAGCATAGAGAGTCTGAATAACATGTGTTGATGCATTTTCAAAGAATTTTTTTATTGAGTTTTATAGTGTGAAGAAGTGTGTAAATCCCATTATTGGGTAGGCCCTAATAGGTCTCATTTTTTAAATCCTTTAACAGGGTACATCTCTTAGATTAGAGATTGTAAAATCCTTTAGCAAGGTAGACTGCATAAATCTTTTTGTGCTCCTAATAGGGTAAGCTATCAGAAGTAGCTAAACATTGTAGCTCTAACTAAGCAACCTTTTTATTGCACTAGTTAAGGATTGTGGGTGTTGTCCCCACCGCAATTTTTTCTTCTAACCAAGGATTTCTGCATGACTAAAAATCATGGTGTTATGGGCTATATTTTTGTACTTTGATTTATCTATTTTATAATGCTTATCTGCAATGTATTCAGTTCGGTAAATGTTTAGTTTATATGCTAAAAGTTTTTGAAGCACTGATTCACCCCTCCCCTCTTGATACTTAACTTTCCATACTAGATCCAACAATTGGTATCAGATCTTGGACTCTTGAAATAAGGGTTTAACCACCTGAGAGTAAAATATCATAGCTACGGAAAGTTTTAGGCAAGCTAAGAAGATTGAAAGTCTTGAGTTTGAATTGGATGTGATTAATGATCTAAGAAGAAAATTGGAAAAGTCATCAAGGGTAAGAAAATGCCTATGTGATGAATTGAAGTCTACATAAGAACATGTTGATGTACTTGAGACAACATCTAAAGGAAGTTTGAATGATGAATCATAAATAACTATTGCAGATGGAAAAGAATGATGCACTTACCGAGTAGTTGAACCTGATAAAGAAAGATCAGGAGGATAAAGGAATTAGAATGGGTGAGATACTTGAATCTAAAATAACATTTGAAGATGCTCAGAGGATGGAAGAAGAAGACAAGAGACAAATTGAGGCAAGGCTAACTCAAAAAGATAATGAGATCATGAGAATGACCCAAACTCATTATGCTATGACTAACCAACTAGTGAATGCAAATCAAGAGGTAACCATAAAGGAATTTGAGAATCAAACACTGAAGTTTGAGATTAAAATATTGAATAGAGATCTGAAAGCATAAAAAGAAGAAAATGAAGTGCTAAAATGTAATGATGAAGCATTAAGGACATTGGATGAACAACTTAGAATTAAAAAACAACTGAAAGATAAAATTGGACTTGGATTCACTGAAAACAACACCATCGAGACAGGAGAGTCCTCTAAACAACTTGAAAACATAAATACTGCTTCCCCACCGAAGTCAAAGAAGCCTAATTTCCATTACTATGGGAAACCTGGTCATATAGCCAATGTCTACAGAAGAAAAAGAGGTAAATCACCGAGCATTCCAAAGTTTTATGGTTACTATTATCATTGCAATAAATATTGACATCAAGCATTTGAATGTAGATCAACAACTGATAACAACTCATGGAATGAAAAGTTCAATGGTTACTGCAACACTTGCAATAAGTATGGTCATAAATTTGAAGATTACAGGTCACAAAGAAGAAATGATAAATGGGTCCCTAACCGACATAATACACCAAGCAACCGACAAGGCACATCAATACCATGGGATACAACACAAGAATCTCATGTATAGCATGTGGGATATATTGAAATATTGCAAAAAATTGCATGTTGATGCATGGTAGAAAAAAAAAGAAGAGCATGGAGAAGTCCTGGCATGGCATGCTTTCATTGTCATAAGGTAGGTCAACTAGCCAAAGAATGTATGTACCGAGGTAAAGCTCCAACCGAGGAAGAGACAAGTGACAAAGAAAAAATGTTGAAGAGGTACGAAACCAGATGAACAAAACATGGAAAAGGAAAAATTTAGATGATGGAACATCATTCGTTATAGTCGATGACACCTCATTATCCAGGTCGAGTGCACCTAACACCACCTAATCAATGAAAGGTATGTGTAGGAACTACAAAGCTAAATTTCTATCTTAAATCTGTTCCTAACATTTGTGCAGATATCCATATAAGCATATTAAGATGCATTTGGATATATAGTGTGCATTCTATGTTCCATGTTTGATCGTTCAAAGGAAGTAAAGTATAGTGATCAGTGAAAAGTAGTCAGTGTTAGCATTTATTATCATTATTGTAGCCATTGGAAGCCCTAAACGATGAAAAAGGTATAAATAGACCATTTTATTTATCATTATAACCTAACATTTTCAAAGAGAATTCGAGGGAGTTGCAGAGTTGAACCATCTTCGCACATGAGAAATTGCAGAGGTAATTTTGAACTGATCTAAGCATACTTGAGTATATTTGTGTTATTTCTGGTGTTGACTTAGTTGTGAAAGTGCAACCGAGTTGTAGAGAAAAAAACCTCCATTTCATTTGAGCAGTGATAAATTTGGAAGAAATGACACCTAAGGTTCATAACCCAGTTATTTTTTAGAAGGTTGATCCTGTCAACCCTAAGTACAATATTCCACCCATGAAGGAAGCATAACCAAACATGATGGGAGCTCTCTCATCTATTCCTATGAGGGTTATTTTCATTGAAGATATTCATAGTTTTATCCACTACAAGATCGAGGAGATATGCAAAGCAGAAATTGATACATCATTTCAAAGATTGTGCACGAATGGGAAACTGAAGGATGATCACATCCAGTTGGAGACTAAGGGTTTAATGCATACCCTACATCTACTAAGAGTCTTCAAGACCGAGTGGATAGGAATGATATTAAGCTGAGTTCATGATCAATTCATCTGGCTTGATCAACCAGTCAAAATTATAAAGGATATTTTACACATAGTGACTGGATACCCAATCGGCAACAAACCAAAGGCGAACTGTAATGTTCCTGATCCCTAGCGGACTAGCTGATCAGGCCTCAGCTTCTAGCATACTGGAGCTGCAGGCCGTACGGAGCAGATGGATTGCACAGAAAGGTCATATGGTGGAGGTAGACAGTCCATACGGTGGATGGAAGGTGAGCCGTACAGTGAGGAGAGCAGGCCGTATAGGGATGGATTTGGCCGTACGTGCATATGGAGTTGGATGTATGGTGGAGGCCATACGTGGGGAGAGGGATGGTCATACGGGATTGTGCTAACCGTACGGTGGTAGTGGGCTGGCTGTATGGTGGAGTGCTAGTCGTATGTTGGGAGTGGGATGACCCTACGATGGAGTGCTAGCCATACGTTGGAAGTGGGCTGGCCGTACGGAGGAGTGCTAGCCGTATGTATGTTCTAGGATGTCTAGAGGGAATTCCTATGGAGTATGAAATGCGCCTTCTTCACTACAATGCAATTACTTAGCAATTCACCAGATGTTAATAGGTGCACAGAGCAATGAAGTACCCAATATGGAACAATTGCCAGGAGATTATACTATGAATAATGAAGTACTTCAAATTTTCTAGATCTGTTACAAGAAGAAAAAAGTAGAGTAGGGTGAGGGTTGAATCCCAACGAAACTACAATAGGCCAAATAGGGAAGGTCTTTCACTTCCGAAGTGGCACACACCAGAACTCCAACTGGAATTCACAATAATAATAAAATATCAAAACTCAACATGAGAAATACATCCTACACGCAGATCATAAATACCCATCGGAAAAACTCCTGAGGTGTACAAATAAATCGGACACAACACACTAATACATATGCTAAAATAAAAGATGGGTCTGGGATAAGCTAAATCAACCGGAACCCAATACAAGTTTATTTTATTTATTTAATAACGGGGACATTACCATCCACTTGTCCCAAAGATTTCTTGTCCTCAAGAAATTGTAGATTCAGATGATTTAGGATTTTCTCGCCCTCCCAGGTAGCATCTTCCAATGCACCAGAAATTCTTTGACCGTGTGAGTCCTTAAATTTTTCTCTTGGGTAGTAATGACTTCAGCTGGCTCTAGAACTAACTTCCCTTCTCCATCGAGCGGTGGTAAATATTTAGATACAGTGACATGTTGCCCCACCACCTTCTTCAGGAAAGACACATGAAAAAAACTATGAATCCTGCTTCCCTTTGGTAGATCCAGTTCATAGGCAACCTCACCCACCCATTTGAAAACATGGTAGGGCCCGTAGAAATGTGGCCTTAATTTATCCTTCCCTGATGCCTTCAGGGATGACTGCTTGTATGGCTAAAGTTGAAGGTATACCAAGTCTCCCACTTCAAAAATCCTCTCAATGTGATGCCTATGAGCATATATTTTCTGTTGATTTTGAGCCCGTAGGAGATTCTCTTGGTGTGATCTTAGGATATCTATTCCTTCCTGCATCCAATATTTTGCCTTTGGTGCGCGACTATCTCCCAATGCTATCTCCACGAATGAATTTGGTTCATACACATACAAAGCTTTGAAGGGAATCATTCTGATGGACATGTGATAGGTGGTGTTGTAACAGTGCTCCCCCAGATGTAGCCACTTGGCTCACACTTTCTATTGTGTGGACACATAGTTTCTGAGATATCCTTCCGGCCACTTGTTCATGATCTCTATCTATTCGTCGGTCTGCGAGTAGTATCTTGTGCTAGGTGACAACTCTGTTCCTGCCAGTTGAAATAGTTCTTTCCAGAAGGTACTAAGAAAATGACTATCTTGGTCACTCACTATGTTCTGAGGGAGTCCATGCAAGTGGAACACCTCATGGAAGAACAAGTCTGCCACTTGTGCTGCTTGGTATTCCCCTAGAATAGAAAAGAAGTGTGCATACTTGGTCAATCTATCAACCACCACAAAGATGCAATCTTTTCCTTGCACCTTCGGAAGCCTAGTAATGAAATCCATTGAAATGCTAGTCCATTTCTGCTCAGGAATTGATAGTGGCTGAAGTAGACCTGCTAGCATAGTGTGTTCTAATTTGTTTTGCTGACAGGTAGGAGATTCTCAAACATGTTGGAGGACATCACTCTTTAAAACCTTCAAGGAGAACCTTTCCCTGATCTTCCTGTAAGTCTTCAAATATCCTTGATGCCCAACCAGAGGTGAGTCGTGTATCTCCTTCAGAATCTTTGCCTTCAATTTGGATTTGGGTACCAAGTATATTCTGCCTTTGTAGTATATAATATCATCAACCACCTTGTATCTATCATCTTGTCCTTCATCATCCAGCAGCTGACATGCAAAAATATTCTTGTAATTCTCAACCAACAGGTGTTCTCTCCAATCGGTTGAGATTTGAGATAAAGAGCATATCGTTGGCTGTCTCAAAAAGTCATCAACCACCACATTATTTTTTCCCTTTATATATTGAATGTCAAAATCAAAAGCCTATACTTTAATTAACCACTTTTGTTTTCTTTCATTGAGTTCCCACTATTCCAAGAAGTGTTGGAGGCTGTTATGATCTGTACACATGATGAACTTGGATCTGACGAGGTACTATCAAAATTTTGTCAAGGCGTGCATGATGGCAAGCATCTCCTTGTCGTAGATGGAATAAAATTTCTCAGCTCTCGAAAGCTTCCAACTCTCAAATGAAATCAGGTGAAGATCTTGCATCAACACGGCCCCAATACCCTCTCCGAAGGCATCATACTCCAAAATGAAGGGTCAGGTGAAATCTAGAAGTGTCAGATCTGGGCAAGAGATCATGACTTCTTTGAGGCTTTCAAAAGTTTTTTGTGTTTGTTTTCTGCATTGGAATGATCCTTTCTTTGTGAGGTTCATCAATGGTGCACTGAACTATGAGAATCCTTTCACGAATTTCCTATAATAACTGCACAACCTAAAGAATCCACGCAGGTCTGAGAGAGTCTTTGGAGGCGGCCAATCCAGAATGGGTTGAATTTTCTCCTGATGCAATTGAATCCCTTGCCCACTGTCAATGTGCCCGAGGTACAATATCTCCGTCATCCCAAACTCACATTTTGACCTTTTGGAAAACAAGGATTGTGATTCCATAATCTCCAGTATTTCATCCAAATGCTTCAAATGTTCCTCCCATGTCTTACTGTATATGAGTATGTCATCAAAAAATACCAATAGAAACTTACGTAGTTGTTTGCTAAAGATGTGATTCATACAGGACTGGAATGTGGCAGGAGCATTGGTCAATCCAAATAGCATGACCAGGAACTCATAATGCCCATAGTGGTATTGGAAGGTTGTTTTCTCCACATATTTTCCTCTCATACGGATCTGATGATACCTAGATCGAAGATCTATTTTTGAAAAATACACTTCACCATGCAGTTCATCCAAAAGCTTGTCAAACCTGAGAATATGGTACCTGTTCTTGATAGTTTTCTTATTTAATGCATGTTAGTCCACACACATCCTCAGAGTTCCATCCTTCTTCTTGACCAGTACGATGGATGATGCAAAAGGGATGGAACTGGGCCTGATTCATCCCTTGTCGAGAAGTTCCTTTATTGTATTTTCAATTTCATCCTTAAACCTTTTAGGATGGCATACAGTGTGGTAATGACAGGTCGGGCGCTAGCCTCCATTTCGATAGTGTGTTCAAACCCATGGTGCGGTGGTATGCCTGGTGGTATGTCAGCAAAAATTAATTGATGCTTTTCCAACACATTCTGAATTTCCTAATCCCGATAGAAGGTAGGCTTTCCATGTACTGGTTTTGATGAGATAAAACAATGTTTGACCTAGACCATATCATTGTGCTTGAGGATGGCCTCCATCTGTCGGGCATAAATTTACCTCTGTCCTCAATTTGAAATTCCCCTCAGAATAGATTTCTTTCCATCCACCTCAAATTAAAATTCCATCAGTTTGAAACTCTGTGTGTATTCATCCAAGGTTTCCATCCACTAGATGCTGAGGATGACTTCCATGTCATCCAAATCAACTACGAAGAAGTCGTCTGTCACCGTGTGGTTACCCATAGAAATTCTCAGCTATGGGACCAAATGGGTGCAAGAAAAAAATTCTTCCTCCTGCCACCTTGACATCAAATCCTTGGTGTGCCTCTGTTTGTAAACCCCTTCGTTTGAATAGTGAGGAGTTGATGAAGTTGAGGGTAGCCCTGCTGTCTAACATGACCACAACCCTCTGTCCTTGGAGAGTACCCTATACCGAGAAGACAATGCATCTCAGGGTTTAGCTAAAGCAGCAATGGACCTGCCTCTTTCAATAATGTGGCAATTCTTTCCACACGGTTTAGGTTAGCCTCTCAGGCGGCTGGATGTTCGTCTTCCTCAGCTTCTGGTGCATATTCTTCATCTTCATCATCTGATATTACTTAAATATAATGGATTTTTACCTTGCCTAAGCATTGATGTCCAAGTTCCCATGGTTCCCTACAATTGAAGCACAAATTCCTCCTTCTAAGCTCCCGTCAGGAAGCCTCATCGAGTAGAGGTTTCTTTGGCAGAGGTCTGTTGTCCTTTTCTTTGGGAATAAGGGGTGGTTTGGACTGTGCATAACTCCTGGAGGAGGAAGAGGAAGATGTTGACATGTAACATGCCTTCTTGATTTCCTCTGTGAGTGTGATAGGATTGAATCCCTTCACCCATCCTCTTAAAGGTTCTACAAACCTATCCATGAATAGCACGACCAATAGTCTCTCCGAAATATTAGTTACGAGGACTGATAATATTTAAAATTCTGTAATGAAACTGTCCACTGTACCTATTTGTTTCAACTGAGCCAAATATTTGAAATTAATCTTTGGTTCTCTTCCATCAAAATGATCCATTAATCTCTTAGTGAAATTAGCATAGGAGGTTATTTGATCATGGCCGAGAGTGACCATGCCATGATGCCACCCTTCACGAGCTAACCCTTCCAGATGTAGGAATGCAAATTTTATGGCTTCATCCTCTGGCATAGGGTTGATCTAGAAATAGGTGTCACCCTTTTGCACCCAGGCCCTAACTATGGTGGAACTAGAACCATCAAAAGTTGATAAATTAACTTTATCGATCTTTCTCCTAAGGTTGTCATTATAGTAGCCACCCTGATTGTTTCAGCCTGAATATCTCATTCTCAGATCTACATAATGCTTGTAGGTTATATCCCCTTCCAGATTTGCATTCTTCCAGTCCTCCAAAAGTTGATCTTGCATATCTTGGAATGTAGGTGGTTCTCTATGTTGTGCTTCCATTCGAGGGGGGAAGATGGGCATCGATGGTCGAGAGCGTGTTGGTTCGGGGTTTTCCCTACTTGCAATAGAATTGTCACTTTGCACATTTTTCTCTGTGGATGCTTTGCCTTCAACCAATTTTTGTAATGTCTCCTCCATGATTCACTGAGTGTCATTGATCTACATTTGGTTTTTTGTGAGATCTCTTAGCAATGCCATGACTTGAGCGACAGGATCCTATTGATCTTCCATTCTATCAGCCGAATAATATTTGTTTCTTCTCCTGGTATATACTTGCATTTAAACCCATGAGCTAGTAGAATCACTAGCTTTGATACCAATGTAATGTTCTTGACACCTGGCAGACTGGTTGAATGGACCTCAGCTTCTGGTATACTGGAGGTGCATGCCATACGAGGATGGATTTGGCCGTACATACAAAATGAGTTGGCCATACGGTGGATGCTGTACGTGGGGAGAGGGATGGCCATATGGTATGTGCTGACCATACAATGGTAGTGGGATGGCCGTACGGTGGAGTGCTGGTCGTACATTGGGAGTGGGATGGCCATACGGTGGAGAGTTGGTTGTAGGTTGGAAGTGTGCTGGCCGTACATACATTCTAGGATGTCTGGTGGGAATGCCTGGAGAGTATGAAATGCACCTTCTTCACTGCAATGCAATTACTTAGCAATTCACTAGATGTTAATAGGTGCATAGAGCAATGAAGTACCCAATATGGAACGATTTCTAGGAGATTATATTATGAATAATGAAGTACTTCAAATTTTTGAGATCTGATACAAACAAAACAAAGAAGAGTAGGGAAAGGGTTGAATGCCACTGAAACTACAACATGCCAAATAGGGAAGGTCTTTCACTTCTAAAGTGGCACACACCAGAACTCTAATTGGAATTTGCAATAATAATAAAATATCAAAACTCAACATGAGAAATACATCCTACGCGCTGATCATAAATACCCATTGGACAAACTCCTGAGGTGTACAAATAAATCCAACATGACACACTAACACCTACACTAAAATAAAATATGGGTCCAGGATAAGCTAAATTGACCGGAACCCAATACAAGTTTATTTTATTTATTTAATAACGGGGACATTACACTAACAAGAAAATTGATAAGAACAAGCTGTGTGAACTGACAAAAACATAATGGGATGATAGAGGTCATAGAATATCAACTGTGGAAGATCCTAAACTAAGGTTTGCATGTAATGTTATATCTTACTGAGTCTTCCAGTCCTCTCGAGTTGATAGTGTACCATGTGGAGCAGTAGACCTTGCATAAAATATTGTTAAGAAAGGTATGCAGATTGATATATGTGAAATCTTGTTGAAGCATCTAGATGACAATATGAATACAATAAGGAAAGCCAAGACCAACACACTGAAGTTTGGATCATTGGTTGTATGTATATTCTTCTATTTCCAGAACTTCTTTCCATCTGTTGGTAATGTGATATGGAGTGCAGAGAAGCCAATTATCTATCAGATAAATGAATACATCTTGAGCTTAGGAGATTATTTTGACATGGTGATGAATGATTATTTTTCAAAATTTCAATCAAGAATGCATAAAAGATTCAGAATTACACATCAATTAGTGGAGAAATATGAAGACATCATATACTTTGAGGTAGATACATATACTTGCATTAATAAGGTTGTTGAGCCTAGGTCTATATAGTTGTAGCCAATGGGATATGAGATAAACATTGACATTGTATCACAACAAATTGAAGTCCTCCTAGCAAAATATGTTGATAAAAGAGAAAAGCATTATGGAACTTATGAGGAAGTGAAGGAGAAGATCAAACAAGGTATCTTGATACCCAAAGCTCAAAGAAAATCAAGTAAAATGATTGATGATCTATCAAAGAATCTTGGTGTCAATACTAAGGAAGATGATGCAGAACAATGTGATGATGATAATATGAAACCAAAAGTGATGAAGGCATCACCGAGTATCAAAGGTACAAGACGATCAACAAGATCTTCTGTTACATTGACAGAACAAAAGAAATATGAGGGAGAGCCATCACGAGCCAAAATATATGTAAGAGGCAGGAAAACATCTAACAAACCAAGAAAAATGTTAAAACTGCAAGAAGATAGTGAGACTGAATATGAGGATCTTAGTCAATTCAAATTTGTAAAGAATCAACCTCAAACACCAAGAAGTCTAGATGCCTCTCTTGATATACTGAAGAAGAATGGAAGATTTGCAGGGATGTAGTATAAAAAGTATAATACACAGAGTGATGAAGATAAGGTAAACATTGAAGATGAAATTATCTCTACATTACACAAGTTTAGATACACACCTATTAAATTCATCAATCATCTACCTATTGAGCTATATAACAGGACTGATGCAAGATGGAAACATGCAATGAATGGTGAAAATAAAATGAGGGAAATATATCTAGTACTAAATGAACCCGATTTATCTTTGCCTGAGATAAATGAAACATTGAATAAGTACTCTAAATGATTTCTTGTGAAGGGAAGATCTCTAAGGATAATGGTCGGAGGATTAGAGATAGTACAAAAAGAAAATGATGGTAAATGGAGATAAACTTTTGAAATTGAGGAAACTTAGTCAAGATAAAAGCAAGAAATTGATGATACAACTCATGAAATTGTTAAAGAAGATCATTTAGTAATATTGATCCTATTGATTTGACACTTGATAATGATGAGATCATTATTGAAGACATCACTGATAAATATCCAAGAGAAGATATATCACAAGATGAAGATGTTGTGGCCACCGAAGAAAAGGAGACAAAATCCATGGACATAAATGATAATGTTACCGCTACAATCATGAATTTAGTATTACAACAAGTGCAAGATTAATCTGAAATTTATGAAGGTATATCTGAAGTTGCTATGGATACAGAGGAGAAGACTAACAAGAAACAAAAAGAGACAGGACAAGAAACAAACGAGGAGCCTAAGGAAACCGATACCACCACAAAACATAACACCAAGTCGGTTCCCTCTACCAAGATTGTAGGACAACAACAAGTACAAGAAAAGGAGAAGCCCCAAGAGCTAGAAGAAGAGAAAGAAGAGGAGAAAAAAGAAGAGAAAGAAGAGGAGAAATAAGAAGAGAAGATATAGGAGAAACAAGAAAAGATGCAAGAAGACAAGCAAGAAGCAAATAGAGAAAAAGGTACTTCAACTGAGACTACATTTGATGCACTGAAGGCATCACATTCCCCAAAATTTTCTATTGGTGAGAGTATTTTGGTTGAGAAGAATAAATCAAAGAAGAGAAAGCAAGTTGATCTGAGTCAACTGATTATAGTAACTAAATTAAATATCTCTACAATTAAACCAAAATAATTATCTTAATATGGAGATCTACTAATGAAGAAAGCAACACAAGACAAATTATTGGAAAAGAAATGAAAGACCACTGTACTAGAAAGTGTTAAGGATATATTATAGGAGATTGTCCTTGAAGCTAATATAAATGAAAAAGGGAATTCTAATTAGTCAAGTGGAAGAGCTAGTGCAACAAATAAAAGAACCAAGCAAGGACACCACCGAGTATGATGAAAGTTCATGAGAATAAAATGGAGCATCAAATCATTGAACATATTCTAAAGAATGTTGCATTGGATAAGGTATCACTTTCCGAGGTATGTACAAATATAGAGAATAAGTTGACTGATATTATTTCATTATTTCAAAGATTTTATTTAATTTCACAATTTACTGAGGAAGTAAAAAAGGAAGATGTTTCTGTAGAGAAAGAGCTGGCTGAGCAGCTAAAGAATGTAATAACAAGGCCTAGATCACTGAAAGCATATTACTCGAGGCTAAAAAATTTGATGGGAATGCAACTGAACTTAAAAGAGAAGAAAAAAAGATAAGGATGGAACTCTTGAGCTGCAAGCTATTCTGATTCCCTACATTGAATCAATGCAAAATAATTTACAGAAGGCCAAAGATTTGGTCAATACTCTAGATGTTAGTTCCTTGGACAACATGATTGGATTGGCAGCCAATACTGGTGCACAAATTTTTGTGTTACAATCCTTAAAGGAAAAATGGGAGACATCCCTAGCAGATTCCCAATAGCAGTATAAACACATTTTTTATAAGATATATCCAACAGAGCAAAGTAAGTAATTTTTTTTTTGGCATATTTTTCAAAAAAGGGGGATATATATGTAAAAAGGGAGATATTTATGTATATGTATAGAGGAAATATATTATATAGGAAGTATTATCAAAGAGGGATTTATACAACATTTTGATGACTTTGATTTTTTGTCAAAGATTCCAATCTAATGCCAAAGGGGGAGATTGATACTCCTACGAGTTATTTTGTTGCCATTAGTTTTTGTCAAAGTCATATTGACTAAGTAAGTCAGTCGGTGAAAGGAGAAGGAGAAGTAAGAGTTAGTTGGTAAAGAGAAAAGAAAGATAGCCGGTAAAGCAAAGAGAGCTAGTCACCGAGAAGAGGAAAGCACTGAGAAGTGCATGATAGTTACCAAGCCGAGTGTTCATGTTACTGAGTCATGAGGTTAGTTACCGAGCAAGGAACAATTACTAAAAACATAGATCAGATCAAGATTTAATGCAAAGCCACAACAATTTGAAAGATTCCAAAGACGAAGATGAAGTTAGTTTCAAGATCTACAATCGAGAAAATTCAAGGTAATAATCTATGGTATAGATTAAGCGGCAAGAGTACTGATGTTACCTCCAAGAAAACTTCAAGTTCTGAGGTAATGGTTACATGGTTCATCGAGTACCAAATACATTGAATCTATTCATAAGGATGATCTGACGGTCGAGAGTAAAAGAAGGAAAACCTAATCAATAATATTAAGAGGCAAAACATTGTCTATATAAAGGATGAATTTGAATGGGAAAGAGTTGTTGTTGTTAGTTGAAGAAAAGTCAAAGTGTGAAGAGAAACACTGAGTACATAGCAGTTACAATAGAACAATGCAGATGAATGAGTTTGATGTTATCGAGTGTAGTATGAGGTAAAGTAATCATTGAGCATAGAGAGTCTGAATAACATGTGTTGATGCATTTTCACAGACATTTTGTATTCAGTTTTATAGTGTGAATAAGTGTATAAATCCCATTATTGGGTAGGCCCTAATAGGTCTCATTTTGTAAATCCTTTAATAGGGTACATCTCTTAGATTAGAGATAGTAAAATCCTTTAACAAAGTAGACTTTATGTCTTTTTGTATCCCTAATAGGGTAAGCTATCAGAAGTAGCTAAACATTGTAGCTCTAATCGAGAAACCTTTTTACTGTAGTAGTGAAGGATTGTGGGTATCATCCCCACCACAGCTTTTTCCTCTAACCAAGGATTTATGCATGACCAAAATTCATGGTGTTATGGGCTATGTTTCACGCCTTGATTTATCTGTTTTATAATTCTTATCTGCAATGTATTCAGTTCGGTAAATGTTCAATTTATATGCTAAAAGATTTTGAATCACTGATTCACCCCTCCCCTCTCAGTACTTAACTTTCCATACTAAATCCAACATTTTGGTTGTTGATTTATAGTAAATTTCAATGCATTTTGTTTCCAAGTATGATCTTTTTGGTTAACTGATATGTCAATGCAGTATTGTCACATGTAATAAGATGATTGAGCCAAGATATGAAAAACAAGATTAACTAAATTTTAATGCATTTTGTTTTCAACTCTGTCCTTTTTGTTCAAATTATATGTCAATGAAATTCACAACATGTAATAGGATGATTGAGCCATGATGTGAACACCAAGATTAACTAAATATCAATGAAACAAGACTAGTGTTCATAATTTTGAAGGATTGTTTTTTCTATTGACATATATAGGGTAGAGGATCCAAAACATGTGCACCCTAAATTTGGAAGTCCATGTGGGTCACCACGTGGACCCTACACCTAATTTGTTTTTCTCCATCCTAGTTGGCTGAGTTGGCAACCCAAAATAAAAAGTTGAGACCATTTGGATTTGATTTGACATGTGTACCATACTGATTGGATGAAGGTGGCTAAAAGTTGTCATTTCAATGCGTCAACCTAGATGTGTGCGACCCCAAACACATACGTAAGTTGATGGGCTTTTGTAGTGACCGAGGTATCCACCTGTCATTTTCCCACAACGCAACCCAATCCACCACCCTGGCCGCCATTACTTTCCATGGCCACCTTACACTACAACATTGTAGTTGAGTAATTTTTTAGGGTTAAACTTAGTTCCAAAGGTGTTCCACTCACCTAGTGTGGGAAAGAGAAACAAAATTTAACACTAAAAATGGAATCAAAGGACTACAACTCATAATTGATACCTTGTTTCTAAGGTGAAGTGAAATATCTATTCTTATCAGTTCAATATCTACTTGCACCAAGAGACTTGTATTTATAGAGCAACCTGTAGTTGCATTTACCACGCATCAAGTCACCTTACATTTGGCTAAGGGGAGACCTAACTCTTTGCAGATTGAGACACCTAACATTCCTTTCTATCCCACCCATTCTAGAGTTTTTGATTGATCTACAAGCATTGATAAAAGATATTGAATAGAACAAGAACACTCTACCATATTAAAATATTTATACTCGTGAATTGTGTTGCACAGTGCATTCAATGTGATTGTTTGAGTGCAACATAATTAAACAATATAAAGGTTTCAAATAGCACAATATCCTCATTCTATTTGATATTGGTAGTATTGTGTGCACATGTATATGTATGTTTGGGCACATTAAGGACCCCACACACATTTTGTCTCATCTCCCCTTACTATTTGCATGTGAGCTATATTTTTTTTGTGGTAATAAAAACTAAATGTAAGGCTGATTGCATGTCATATATAACACTTCAATGAAAGGTTGATTGCATATCATATATAACACTTGAATTTTTTGTGGCAGTTCAAATTGTTCACACCTTGGCCCAATCATCACATTACATGTCACAGGTTGCAATGTAAAATAGGGTGATATAAGAATTGATATTGTTGGGATTTAAAGTTAGGGTGTGCACGATCTGCCCCCCGCCCCTACAAAGTTACATACATACATACATATATCTATATATATTATACATGCACATATATACATACATACATATATACACATGCTCTTGTTTTCAATGTCACTGCTCATGTTAAGGGATCCTACATTCATTTCAATTTATCAGTTTTAGCGATATATATATGCTCTTGTTTTCAATGTCATTGCTCCTGTTAATGGATTCTGAATTCATTTCAATTTATTAGTTTTAGCGATTCAATTTTAGTGTTAAGGGTTTGAAATTTCGTTTCTAATGTTAGGGATCAAGGGTTTAATAAGTCACCTGTTTCATGGTTTCAAAATTAAGGATAAAGGGTTTAATAAGTTATTTTTTTTTTTATGGTTTCCACTTTTGTTTCAATTTATCTGTTATAGGGTTTCTATTTTGTTGTCCTCAAAGTTGAATTCTCAAAATTGAGACAACCCATGAGAAATTTGATAAAAATCATGGTTTTCTTTCTAAGATAGATGGGTTGAGATCAAATTTCAAAGGAAATGGGTTACACCATGCCTTGGCCTTAGTTTTTCATCTTTTAGATTTCATTTTTGGAGATTTCCATCGAGTTTTCCTTTATTTTTCTCGCAAAAATAGGCTTTTCTTTCCTGACAACAAGTGCTCAAATTTTAGGAATATCTAGCCTTTTCTTGATATTTTTTTTTTCTGTCCTAGGTCTATTTCTTTTTGAATTCTGCTCATTTTGAGCTATCGTGGGCTTCATTCTGAGCTATATTATAAGAGATAATAAAGAATTAAGCTACCTGCAAGTGGGGTTTTAAAGCCCGACTGCAGGTCATTGTTCTTTGTTTAAAATCTTGCGATATGGAATTAAAAGTCCACCAAGGCCTCTTAAGTCGTTTAGTTGGGATTTTTGTGAGTCATTACAAATTTTTTTAGAAGGATCCACTTGTAATGGAGAGATAAAAGTCCATTGTTGCATTTGAAATAAAATTTTCAAAGGGAAATTAATTGTTTTAATGAAGATGTTATATTGCAAGTGGGGTTTTAAAACCTGATTGCATGACTTCTCTTGAACTTAAAATACTTGTAGAAGACAACATAAAACCCGCATCTCCTCCATATCACTATTTTTAGAGACACTGCAAGTATATTTTTAAATGAAAAGTTTAGTTGAAGTCAGGATTTTAAAGCTTGACTACAAACATTATTATAACTTTAAATAATAAAATGCTTCTGAAAATGGATGAAAAATATGACTAAGCAAATAGTCACTTTTTTTTGAACCCATTATAAATACTTTTTAAAAGGTAAACATACATAGTCAGGCTTTTAAAGTTCTACCACATATATTTATTATAATTTGAAAGCATTTAGAAGACTTGTAAAGTGTTTTTAAAATCTCGTATCTCCTCCATATCACTTTTTTTGGATGTTGAAATGCAATTTTTGACTTGCAAGCATGAGCTTAAAGCCCGATCCCATCACTTAATTGATAAACATTGCTTGTAGCGTGAAGTAGAAAGCTCGATCTAGGGCATTTGAAATCTATTTTTGTAAGAAAGAAATCATTCTAACTTGCATCATTATTTCTACTTCCCAAACTTGGGCAAGAAGTTGATTCGTTTCATTTGCAATCTTGTTGTGGCTTATACAAACCACGTTTCTTCTTCTTGAGCATTATTTTTCACCAAGATTGCAAGTCGGCTTGCAATTATAGGTTAGAAACCCAATTTTGGTGATGAAAAAGTCCAAGGAAGTTTCTATTTTCTTGCATTTTGGCTCTCATACTTGGCCGTTTGTCAAGAAGCTATCATGGACTGAGAATGCATTGAATTTTTTAGAGGATTTAGTCAAGTTTTGTTGCCTATATAGCTGCAATTTGGAGATCTTTTCCTATATTTGAATCAACAAGGATTTGGGGATTTTCTTAAGGTTTCAAGACTTCTTTCTCTTCATATTTTTGGTTCTCAAAAGGATATTTGTGGAGTTTATTGTTTCATAGTATTGTTTTCAAAAAATAATACATGTTCTTCCCCAAAATGATTCAAGTTGAAATGCACGATTTTCCCCCAAAGAAAGAACTTCAAGAATGCATATTTTCCCGACTTGTGAATGAAATTAAAAACCTCGCTTGTGAGTTTATTTTTCCAAAAGAGATTATTTTTTCCCCTACTTGCAAGTGGACTTTAAAACCCCACTTGCAAGTTTCTTCCAAGCGCAAATGAAGTCTTTTTCCCAACCTACAAGTGGGCTTTAAAAACCCGTTTGCAGGCAGAAAATCTTCCCAAAATGACTTGTAATTGGATTTAAAAAATCCATTTATAAGTAAGAAGTACCCCCACTTGTATATATATACACTTACATCTCATTTTCGTACCAAGTAGTTACATTTCATGCACCTGCAGTTCTAGAGAAAAACCCTGTAATTCATCTTTTTCCCCATTTTAAAAGTTGATTCCTTCCATTTTACATCAAGGTTTGATTGTCCAACATGCATAGCTAGCTAAAGATTTGTAAATTTATAGCTTTGAAGTAATATCCACAACTTCTCATGTTTTCTTGTATGATCTACCTAATTAACAGATCATAGCATTGGTCTTATTTTAAAAACAAATTTCCACACTAAAGAGTGATGAGGTGGGAAAGAAAACATGATGGATTTATATAAAGAAATGAATGAGTGATAGAATGATTATGGGCATAGAATGATTTCAAGATGATTTCCCATTAATTACCATTATGATGTAGAACAATCAAGGATACAATTTCTTGTTCCAGTTCAATATGCTTTCGCCACATTTGAGTTCTTCAATCACATAGCATCATGTAGCAATATGAAGACCGAAAAAGGATGATGTAATAGAAGTTGTATCTTGTGAGACACTTAGTTTATTTCTATCATGCATTTTTAAATTTTTTTATTGAAAAATTACATGTAATTGGGAACAAGTTGTAATTACAGGGGGGATTTTCACCTGTAAAGTGATTGCATGTAATCCAATTGTAGGTCAAGTTAGTTAGGACCTGCAGTTTGATTTAGTCAAAGTTTGTTGGGTTTCTCCCACCTTTCTCTCTCATCCCGTCACCTATATATAGGAGGGTGCCTCATTTTAATTTTCATCTTTTGGAAATGCAAGAAAACTCTTCCAGTTTGCATGTGCACTCTAAGACTTTGAGCTTAGATGTAAATTATATTGCTTTCCATAAAATAGGCAAGTTTTTTTTAGACTTTGTGCCAATCCAAACTATGATGTGATGACATTTTCTTGAGTTGATTGTGAGTTTTATGCTTTGTTCAAGAGGGATTTGGATTCAATCTTGCAGACTTTGAGGTGCATATTGCATTCAAAGTTATAATTTGGTTTCAGATTTCACCTTGGAGACTTTGGGTTGTTTATCAAATCTGAGATTAACATAGGATACTCAAGCAAGGGAACCACTTACAAACTTTGTGCTTCTTCATTTTCTTCACTTGTGTATGCAAGGTGAAATACATGTTCTAGACTTTGAGCTACACATGTGTTACATTCTTGCTCTCAAAATCTCATAAAGAACCATGAAAATGCTTTGAGCTTTCATGAGTTTCTTGTTTAAATAAAGTGATGGTACGTTGAATATTATTATTACATCTAATATTTTGTTTATCATAATTATTGCTCCAACATATAATTTGTATGTGAGTTACACTTTTTCTTTAAGATTGTATTGTAATAGTAACATCTATTTTGAAATAAGAGAATATGATGAATGTCCTGCCCTGATTTAGCTTAGTGTAAACATTAGTTAAGTGTTTTGTTGATTCCAGTAGAAATAAGTGGGGGAGCCTTCCTTGATAAGTATGAGAGACTATATCTCACATGTTGTGGTTGGAACCACTATTTTGCAATTGATCCTTAAAACTGTCAATTGAAAAAACTCCATAATTTTGTAAGTTGTGGTCACTGTGACTTACAAAATTGCCACCCAAAAATATTGGTGACTCTGTTGGGGATACGATACGCATTTAGAAGCATGACAATGTTTTTGAAGTATACCCATTTCCTATTCATTTTAATTATTCATTTGTAATTTATTTCTTGTAGTTTTTCAAAATTTTACCAAGGACATGTAAATGGCCCAAGGCCCTTGGGGAAATTCTTTTGGTCAGTTGAATTTGACTCTACCTCTACATGCTCTTCCCGATGGTTCAAAAAATAAGTTTCCCAAGTTCCTTGGCAATGGACAACAACATCCCGATGAACATATTGCTGCATTTTACATTGCATGTGATGTTCATGGTGTTGAACATGAGGATGTGTCCATAAGATTTCTTGTGGAAACTCTCCTAGGAAAGGCTGTAGATTGGTTTTACCATCTTGCACTCAGGAATATCACAAACATGGCTACTCTCATAGCCAAGTTTGAAGAAAGATTCAAGCCTTTTGAAGATGCTCATGCCCTGTTGGTCCAACTTTCTCAGATGAAGAAGGCATCTCATGTGCCTATGTATGGATTTGTTTCTCATTTAAACAAGTTGACACAAAGAATTCTAGCTGATTCTCAAACTACATTTATGAATTTAAAGTGTTTCTTTGTCAACGCTCAAATTCCGAAAGTTAGTTTTCTGTTAAGAAGAGTATCCTCAATTACTCTTGCAACCACATAGAATCTAGAAATTAAAATTGAGGATGATCTCATTCTTGTTGGGAAGATAAGAATAGGAGCAAGTGAGTTTGAATAAATTTTTTCATTCTTCATGAGGATGTATAAAGGAGGACTCTCTCAAATGTTGCTCATAGTTTTGCTGGTTGGAATCAACATAAGTTAGCTTCATCATCAAATAATTTTTCTATTGAGGCACCATCATTGAAGGAATCAATGAAGCAACCTGAATCCGAAACTAGTGATATTATTATTATCTTATAGGAAAAGGAAGTAGACATAGATGGCGAATCTCATATCTGGTTCACGCAGTCTCAAAAAGCTAGTGATGATAGGTAGAAAGATTAAAATCATCCTTCTAATATTCAAGTGAATGATGGAAATCATGTTTTTAGACATGAGAAGATAGACATGTATGAAGGTTTCAGTCAAGTTGAAAATAATGCATATTCATCTCAAGGTCATGAACTTGAATGAGTGTTTCATGAATGTACTAATTAACTACAACTAATTGTATGTTTGAAGTCATTTGTTGATAGTCAACCGAGTTACAAATATGATGATAAACATTATCAGTTAATGTATTTTCATGATCTCAACTTATTTGAGTATCATTATGGTGACAAACATCTATTATGGATTGAAGATCTTGAACAAACAAAGTTTATGTGTTCAGTAAATGAAGAGTTTTGTATACACCAAGAAACAACGAACACCAAGTTAAACACAGTGTATACCAAACACAATAATAAACGAGCTAGGGATCTCTGACACAACACAATATTGACCAAGAAATTTAATCAAACCGAGGCTGACTAGAATGCTGAGCTGGAAATTGATGATTCCAAGGTAAATGATAAGGTTTTTTATGTTGATCAAACAGTTATGAAAATTCAAGGAAGATCAGACGACAAAGATTGAAATGTGTTTTTAACACAACTGCCAAGGATGGTTTAAGAGGAAAAATCAACGATGGAGATTAAGTGGAAAAATCTAAAGGATAGAAATTAAATGAGTTATGATGTCTATATAAGAGACAAGAGATTCATTTTGAATCACACTTGATGCGCTCATGCAAATTCTATGCATGACTGATAAACCAGGTTAAAGACATAATCGAGCATTTTATGTAGACATCACCGAGCGACAAAGGAAAGAGCATTACCGAGCAGAACATAGTATGAAGTATGAGATGAACTGAAGTGAAAAATTTGATCAGAGGTATTATGTACTTAGCATAGATCTGAAAATCTACAAAATAGAGTTGTATTTGAATCAGATCATTACTGTACCAGTTTAAGCATTATTACAAATAAATATCTTAACCGAGTAGGACGTGAAAGTCTAAATTATGACATTCTAACGAATGTTGAGTGTTTTCTTGTTGAACCCATAGTGAATGCATGATCAAGAGAGAGCTGTTAGTTGTAAATCCTCTAACCAGGTCACATTTAACAGTGTGCATTGTAACCTTTAACAGGGTTGTCTCTTCACTGAGCTCACTTAAGAAGAGTGAAATATTTTGGGTTATCGGTCCCATGTGGTTTTTCCCTTAGCAGGGTGTGGATTGTTAATTTTCTTTACACATTACTTTATTAACATTGATTGGTAATCACAGTATTAATTTATTGATACTCGATAAGCACTATATGACTAAAATTTAAGATTACATAATACATTTCACCGAGTTGAATTGTATGTTTGAAATTGTTTTTATATACATCTGGAGGAATTTGGGATTGTAGGATAATTGGGAGCTAATTGATTCACCCCCCCTCTCAGTTATTCTAACAATTGGTATCAAAGCATACAATGATTAGAAGGAAAAGTTTTGAAGGACTTAAGCTAAAGTTCACAAGATGTATAAGAGAGAAGGACCCAAGCTGAACAAGGAGAACTTATCAACATGGAAAAGCACGATGAGACTATACCTATCAGGGATTAGAGATGACATTGTAATATACCTAGATAATGAATTCATTATACCTAGTGGACCCTTGACTCTAAATCAGATGAAAGAGAAACATGAACATAATGTTATAATCGTGGATATTGCTTCTTCACTTACCGATGCTGAATTTGAAGATATCAGGTCATGTACATAAGCCAAGAAGATGTGGGATAAGATTACTCTAGTTTATGGAGGAGATGCAAATGTACAAAGAGCTAAAGCTGAAAGTCTTCAATTAAAATTTAATGATATGATAATGAAAGGAGAGAACATAACATAGTACAATACCCTACTTAAGGAAGTTGTGAATGCTATTCGAGGAGCTAGTGGAACTATTGATGAAGATACTATTGTGAGTAAGATTCTTAGAACTTTATTGCCTATTTATTCTATAAGAGTCTCTGCAATACATGAAATGAGAGAAGCACCTGGAAATAATATTACTGTTGATAGTCTTGTTGGAATATTGATTTCTTTTGATCTGAATAATTTTGACAACAATTTTGTACCTTGTATAGAATATGCATTTATTTCTACTTTGAAAATTGGGAAATCTAGTAGCAAACACATAATCATAAATAACAGTGACAGTGATAGTGATGATAAGGAACTTGATGAACTTGAAGAATTAATGGTTAGAAGATTTCACAAAGGTAAAGGAAGATATAAAGGTAAACTACCTTTGATATTTTTTAACTGTAAAGAGATTTTGAGCTTTGATTTCTGGGTTTTTGATTGTGTATGTGTAAAGAGATTGGCGATTTTGTTGCATAATGCCCTAACAGAAAGAGTGATGAAAAAAATGATATCTCTACTGATAGAAAGGATGACCAAGACTACAAAATAAACTGACAGTATGAAAGAAGGAATGACCGAGATTACAAAGATAAAGGCAAGAAGGATTGTTACATTGTTGAAGATAAAGATAATGACAATGTTTCTGACAATGATGAAGATATTGAGACAATATTTGTAGTTTTGAAAGATGATTCAGATGAAGATGAAAGGTATGTTGAGACAATACTTATTTCTAAAGTTAGTAAGAATGCCATTTGGGTTATTGATAGTGGCTGTCCACATCACATGACTGAAGATAAAGGAAAATTTGAATTTCTTGAATATTATGATGGTGGATCTGTTAGAATGGGAAATGATACACCTTGTCAAGTGAAAGGAAAAGGTACTATTATGCTGAACAATCAAATCAAATTTGAGAATGTAAAATGGGTAAAAGGACTTAATTATAACATGTTGAGTGTTTCATAGTTGAATAATATAGGTCACAGAGTTGTATTTGAGAACATAAGAGCTAGAATCTATGATGGAACAAGAAAGTTGATTGACACTAGTGAACAATTAAAAGGTAACCTATTCTATCTTGACACTGCTGAAACTACTTTCTTATTGGAAAAGAATGAAGATGTATGGTTGTGGCATAAAAGGCTTTGTCATGTAAATTTTGACAACATGGTTAAGATTAGTAAGAAAATAAAATTTAGAGGCTTACCGAGCTTATCTAAACCATACCATGTAATGTGCAAGAATTGTCAAATGGGAAAGATGTCAAAATCTAGTTTTAAGAGAAAGAATTTTTCATCTATTGATATTTTGGAGTTAGTTCATATAGACCTATGTGGACCAATGGGAACACAGAGCTATTATGGGGACACATACTTTATTTTATTTGTTGATGAATACTCTAGAATGATGATTGTCATGTTCCTAAAAGAAAAATCTGAAGCATTTAAGATGTTTAAATGGTACAAAGCTAAGTGGAAAAATAAACTAGTAGAGAACTGAAGTGTTTGAGATCTGATAGAGGAGTTGAATTTATTTTTGATGAGTTCACTAAATTTTGTAATGAGTATGGAATCAAAAGACAGGTTTCTACACCGAGGATACCACAACAAAATGGAATTACTGGAAGAAGAAATAGATAAATTGTATACTGTGTTAGAACACTAATGATTGAAAAGAATGTTGCACAAACATACTGGAGAGAAGAAGTTAGTACTACTGTATACACACTGAACTGAGTACAACTGAAGAAAGATACAAACAAGACACCTTATGAACTATGATATGGTTATACACCTCATGTGAGATATTTTAGAATATTTGGAAGTTGTTATATTCTGAAATATGATCGAAATGGTAAATTTGATTCAAAAAGTGACGAAGGAATATTTCTTGGATATTCTAATAGGAGTAAAGCTTACAAATGTTTGAACAAGACATCCAACAAAATCATTGAAAGTGCAAATGTGAGTGTTGATGAATTTGCTGAGAAGAATGATGAGGAAAGCATGAAAGAACCAGAAGATTATAGTAGATTTTTCTACATGGAAGAACCTGATACAATACTGATGTAGATGCCTAATATTACCATGCAATAGGGTAATGTCACCGGACATCAGGAAGCATAGACCGAGAATCAGGAAAATGTCGAAACTAAAGATCATGAACAAGAACACCTTGAACCTACATGAGAAGAGAATGAAGAATAGATAATTGAACCTATACTTGCTAAATATGTAAGAAGACATCATCCAAAAAATCAGATTATTGGAGATAAAAGAGATGGAATGATGACAAGAAGTAAGTTGAAAGACAACACATGTTTAATTTATAAATTTGAGCCTAAGAATGTTATAGATGCATTAGAAAATGAAGAATGGATTACTGCAACGAATGAGGAAATTGAGCAGATATAGAAAAAAAAGATATGCACATTAGTACCGAGACCGAGTGATAAGAATGTCATTGACACCAAATGGATATTCATAAAAAAATTGAATGAGAATGGAGATGTAACCAAAAATAAAGCAAGATTAGTTTGCAAAGGGTATGCACAAGAAGAAGGGATTAACTATGGAGAAAATTTTGCAACCATTGCTAGACTCGAAGGAGTAAGAATATTACTTGCATATGCTACATATAAAGGATTCAAAGTATATTAGATGAATGTTAAGTCTGCATTTTTGAATAAAATAATGGAAGAAGAGGTATACATTGAACAACTTGAAAGATTTGTTGATCCTAATCAAACAAACATGGTATGTACATTACACAAAGCTTTATATGGATTGAAATAAGCACCGAGAGAATGGTATTAAAGACTACACTCCTATCTTATAAGTATTGGATTTATTAGAACAAGTGATAACATAAATTTGTATTTGAAAGGAGGAAATGATGATAATGTTAGTAATAACTGAGGGGGGGGTGTGAATCAATGGCCTCAAAAATATTCCAAAAATCAAACAAAAAACTTATTACCACAATATTAAGCCTCTAGTTATCTTCAGTCCTATAAGATGAATGCCTCCAAATACTTTTATCAAATTACTACTGCTTGGAATGCTTTGTAAAACCTTCTACTGTATGTTTTCCGAATAGCACTTTGTTAATTTACCAAAAGACAATAAATTATCTAGACTATACCGATCAATCCAATTAAGCTATGTGTAATGTAAAAAACTAAAGAAAATGACTCATAAACACATTGACACATGCATTTTTAAATTGGAAAACTTGTTAAGGGAAAAACCACTTGGGACCGGTAACCCAAAATTTTCACTCTTCTAAAGTGAGCTCGGTGAAGAGCCAACCCTGTTAAAGGTTACAAACACACTGCTAGGTGTGACCTTGTTAGAGGATTTAAAATTTTAGTCAGTCACTTGATATCTGGAATCTCTATGCTACCTTCCTTGATCAAATACTCTCTTGGCCTATCAATAGGTATCTAGCATTTCATGCTATCTTCATGATAAAACTTTTTGATACTCCTTGGGATGTATCTCAATATAGAAAGGATCTTTAAATCCTGCTTGGTTTAGAGACTTTCTGAATCAATGGTTAAACTAAAATAGTATGATCTGTTCACATACAACTTATACTTATAGATTTTCACATTTATTGTAAGCTCATAACATAATCTGATCAATATATCTTAGTTTATACCTTTTCTCGACTTTGATTCTGCTCGGTGATGCTGTGATCTATTTCTTGGTGTTCACAGAAAACTTTAGCTCTTTCCTCAGCTAGATTGATCAAAACTGTATGAGTTTTCTCTTCATTAGTTTCTCTTCAACATCCTCTTTTCATTCATTCACCCACCACAATTCACAATGAATTGAGTTGTCTCTTTATAGACATGATATCACCATTATTAGGTTCTTGATCTTGGTGTGATCCACAATTCTTGCCAATTAGATTTAAAGAAAATCTTCTGATTTGTCTCGTAGAGATCTTGCTACTAACTGTATGAAAAAAATTTAAATCCATTACTTATTTATGGCTTTATCTTGTTTGATGAAAACAAAGATAAATACCAGTTAAGTCTATATATAGCTCTGCCAGCTATATATTTTGTCATTTCTGAACTCAATTTAACTTTGGTGTTTAACTCTTTTATAGCGTCGGTCAACACTCTAGTTCTCCTTGGTCTTCTCTGTCAGTTTACACTATGTTTTTGGCCATTGGTTTTCCTTGTAATTCTGCTCGTTGGTAATGCTCGTCGGTAATGCTCATCGGTGACTTTGCTCGGGCAACACTGTGAATTGAATTTTGGTGATCTATGTCCGTCAGTGTTTGAAGTCACATTGTGAATGCTTGTCTTTTATGCATTACTGAAAACATAATATTTTTCTCTTTGATTATCTGAAGTCTTTGACACTTTGATTATAACCGATTAGATTATATCAAGTTGACATCAATGAATATACAATCCATTAACTGATTTAATTTCTTACATTATCTTTCTACATTTCAGTGATCCACTTAACCTCTTCAAATATTCAATTAGTTACATGTCATCAGATAAGACCCTTATTGCTGAAATTTTTGTTGATGATATTATGTTTGGAGGTAATGATAACCTATGCACTTCATTTGCTGATGAAACAAGGAAATAATTTGAAATGTCAATATTTGGAGAGATCAAAAATTTTCTTGGCTTGCAAATTTTACAACAGACTACATGTATCTACATTACTCAATCAAAATACATCAAGGAAGTACTGAATACATTCAGAATGGAAGAATCAAAACTAGTCGGAACACCTATGGTGACATGATGCAAATTGAAAAAAGAAGATAAGACACCTGAGGTAAATTAGACTTTGTACAGATCTATGATAGGTAAATTGATGTATGTTGTACACATTGATGAGCCTCTCTGATGGCCATATTTTCTAGTGCTTTTTACTTTATTTTCAACAGTTACATGCAAAAATGATACTTAAACTTGTGGTTGTATATATATTCTATATGTGTAAAGACATAAGTAGGGAAGTAGATGATAAAAAGGACATGGTATATTTTTATTGGAACTTATGGATAGAAATGATAAAATGCAGTAGTTGTATACTAAATAAATGGTTCCTTTTTCCTGTGCTAGGTTTGTGGGTAGTTTTTCTCCTGTAGCCATATGTCTTGCAAGAGAATTAATTGAAGCTTAGCACTTTCTTCTAATATTAGTGATAAATATATATATATGTGTCGAAGATGGTATGTGTGCAATAATCCTTTTGCAGGAATCAACGGGAGCGGTTTTAAGTCCAGCATATTGGTGCTGATGAAGTCAAAGATCAGTCAACTCCTACTAAAGACCTCAGGCTGAATCAGTTAAGAGAACACATGAGAAATATAAGGCGTCACTGCAAGATCTTCAAGAGAGGACCAAGTCAATACAATTTCCTGTTTCATGTAGCACGTGGATCTAGAGCCATCATGTGCTTTATTCTGGGAGGATTTATTATTAATAACTACCATTTCTATTATGAGACATTAGGTATTAATAGCGATCCTCATTGATGGAGTGATCTTAGATTTAGGGATTAGTTGTAGCTTTCCTTTAAATAAGTTGACTATTATAACTCAAGAGAGTGAGTCGAGTTAGTTATTTCTTGCAGAATAATTTTGTAATTTAGTAGTAGAAGGAATACAATATTTTTACATGTTGTATCCATGCTTTGCAAATGAATAAATGAGATCTTCAATTTTTTTTATCTCTAAGTTTCATTTCATTTACTCTTCCGTGGGGGCCCATGCAAGAGGCGAACTTAGTTTATAGTTTAGTAGGAATTAGTCTTAAGTTCATTTGAAGTATTTAGAACTCTGTTGCTCCTGCAACCATTGGTAACAGAACTGTTGGTTGTTCCCGTAGCATAAGAAAGTAGTTAAGTTTACTATTATAGCATGTTCTCAAAGCTATAGATTAAAATTCTCATTCCATTTCCTAGCTTAGCATCTATTTTAGCATGTTATTTTGCATAGGTAGTAATGACACCTAAGGAAGATTAGAGCATATACTTTGCAGACACCATTTGAATTTTACGTCACTGGTCAACAATTCAACGAGCTCAACATGTTATCTTTAGTATGATAATTGGCATTGTCTTGTTACAAAGTCATTATCAAAAGGATACCTAATCCTTAAGTACAAGGGTATTATAATGAGCATTCATTTTTGGCCCTGCTGCCGGGGAATGGTGTCAATATAATCTAGCCCAAAGTCATTATTTTAGTTTTAGAGTTTTGCATTTTCTGCATGCATAGAAGAAGAGATCATCTTGGGAGATTCCTTCCTCATAATTATCAGGCCAAACCTTTCAATCTACCTTTTGATATCTTTAACCCTAAGATTGAGGAACCCCAAGCTTCGAATTTAGAAGTAGAAGAATAATTTGAAAACCCATTTTCTAATGCATATGATCACCTACCATCACCATCATCTTCTGACGAGTCCTTGCATTTGAATGGAATTTTTGCTAAACTAGAGTATCTACCATAGTAGCCAGGCCCTCTTCCAAGAATGACTCAACCAACCTTCCCTTTCCCCATTCCTCCCCAAAAAGGTAACAAGAATCTGAAAAACATACCAGCCTTTGCATTACCCAAGTTTTAAGGCCTTATCACCGAAGATCAAGAGACCTTCTTCTTTGAGTTTGAAATCCTCTATAGGAGCTATGACTATACAACTGATGCCCATAACCTGAAGTTGTTCCCATAAACTCTTAAAGAAGCTGCTCTGAGATGGTTCATGGGCCTAGGTGCCAATTCTATAGCTGATTGGAATGCCATGAGCAACATGTTTCTTTCAAAATACAAGGAGTACTATAGGGGGCATGACTTGAAGTGTGATGGTATTTTTAAAATGTCACAAAAGGAGGACGAGACCTTGGAGGATTTTGTCTCCAGGTTTATGTTTAACCTGCAGCGTAACACTCAACATCAACTAAATGAACATTCTCAAAAACATCTTTTTCTAAAAGGTGTAAATGATGAGAATATTGAGGCCTTAGACCTTATGGCTGGTGGCAACATCACTCAGAAGAACTAGGCTAATATCAAGAATATATGCCTGAACTACTCCAGGGCTACTTTGAAGAAGAGTAGAGGAATTATAGATTCACCCCACAAGTCTAATGGTTCAGGAGTGTCCAAAATGGAGCTATCCAATCTTCTGTCTAACTTCAAGAAGGACATCATTAATGATGTTGCTACTCAGTTGGACACCATGCAAGAAAGACGGAAGAAGGAATATGTTGATGCTATGTTGGCTGAATTTTTTCCACATTGTCGAGAAAAGAAGAGAAATTGTAAGTGCAAGTTTGTTGCAAGTCTAGAGTCTCAGCCTATGCCTACCAAATTCAAATTTGTTGATGAAAATGGAGAGGTACTCTACGATGCTCAACGCAGGCCATGGGCCTAATGACTAGGTATGCCACAAGATCCCCTCCAAAATTTTAATAATAATAGTTAGTGGAATTTTTTTTAGAATATGGGTCCCCAAGGATTTAGTGGACATAATAATTGGCAACAGCCTTAGCAGGGTTGGAAAAAACTTCAGCAGGGTTGGAATAAACCTCAGCGGGGTTGGAATAAACCTCAGAAGGGTTGGCAAAAACCTTAGCTGGGTTGGAAAGAACCTCAGCAGGTTTGGAATCAACCATTGTAGGGTTGGCAACAACCTTACCAGGGTTGGCATCAACCTCAACAAGGATGGCAACAACCAAATCAGTGGTCTAGCCAATCCAATAGGCAGGCTTTAATGCCTCCACCAAAGTAGCAAGCTATAATGCCTCCTGCTGTACCAATAGAAATCCACCAAAGAAAACCCAGTTGCCAGCCCAGTCTAATCCCAATCCCAATAGAAATCCTCCACCTCAGGAAAAAATCTATGCCATATCCTTGAATGATATCCATCTCAGGTTAGGAACTACTCTTGCTTCTCCTTAACTGCCTCTAATCATAGAATTTGAAGAGTGCCCTTCTGAGAATGTGGATGTGCCAACTCTACAGGCCTCTACTACAGCTAAAGAACCCCCATTTCCTCAAATATTAGTTGATCAAGCTAAACCCGTAGTGAACCAAGAAGTAGCCAATTTTCTTAACCAATTGAAGTATATGAAAGTAAAAATACCATTACTAGATGCTATCAAAGAAGTCCCTGTTTATACCAAGGCCATCGAGGAAGCTTTCATAAAACAACCTAGGTGAAAGAAGAAGGATCCCAAAAACATTCATTTTATAGGACAGTTGTCTGATCTTATGTAAGAAAAGTTATCTGTTCCCAAATATTCTGACCCAGGGAGTCTGGTAGTTACTGTCACCATTCATGGAGTGTAAGTTCAAAATGCCTTAGTTGACCTAGGTGCGTCTATAAATGTCATGACCAAGGAGGTGTTTTCTCAACTAAATATTTTTGGTCTCCGAGATACACCAACCATCCTACAGCTTGCCGATAGATCTACTTTTAAACCAGATGGGATGATAGAGGATGTCATAGTTATATTGCACTCTTGGGAGTATCCAGTAGATTTTGTTGTCCTCTCACCTAAAGATGATATGTGAGGGTATCCTTTAATCCTAGGGTTACCATGGTTAGCCACTGCTAATGCCTTCATAGCCTGTAGGTCAAGGAAGATGATAATATCTAATGGTACCCATACTAAGAATCCGACTCTATATTCCCCTTCTCAACCCATGTTGCAAGATGATGATTCCGTGTGGCCCAAATTAGAGGATGTTGACTTAGAAGCCAAATCAATTCATCAGCTCATGATGATAGGTAGAGACCCATTTCTAGCTACTAGGGAAGAAGATGAGATAATTACCTCTATTGTCACAAATGAATATGGTATAGGTTCTCAGTTGTGTTCACAGTTTGACTATATCTTGGAAACTATTCTGCCAACTCCCAGTGCATCTCCATACTTATCATCCTCTCACTTTCTCCATTCCTTATTACCCCATGAGATGGCTTCTCTTCTAGTTGATCCGATATCCATGTTGGATAAGGTAATTAAGGTTGAAGTTAGTTCGGGTAAAGAGTTAAATGTCAGCAGTGCCTTGTCCCTACCACACCAGAAAGATATACTAGAGTTGCTAGACGAAAAATAGTAGGCATTTACTTGGGATTATACAGATGTTAAGGGGTTAGACCCTAAAATTTTCACTCATAGGATCTACATCAGCCCCGACTATAAACTTGTATGACAACCTCAGAGGAGAGTTAATCCGGTCTTACAAGACATACTTAAGAGTGAACTTCAAATGTTGTTAAATGCTGGTTTCATCTACCCCATTTATGATAGCCAATGGGTTTCACCCTTTGTTATTATACCTAATAAGGGGGTGGGAATGGAGAGTTTGTGTAGACTATATGGAATTGAATACAACCACTAAGAAAGACCATTTTCCATTTCCCTTTATAGATCAAGTTCTTGATAATTTAGCTGGAAAGAAATACTTTTCTTTCCTAGACAGTTTTAGTGGCTATAATCAGATCCAAATAGCTCTAGAAAACCACTTTCACCTGTCCATGGGGAACCTTTGCATACTCAGTCTTACCTTTTGGCTTGTGCAATGCTCCAGCCACTTTTCAAAGAGCTGTAATTAGCATTTTTTCTAATATATCTGCTGACTGTATGGAAATTTACATGGACGAATTTACTACCTATGGGAACACTTTTGATGAAGCTAAAGACAATCAGGAAAAAGTCCTTAAGAGATGCCAGGACTACAATCTTTCTCTCAACAGTGAGAAATGCTTTATGATGATGGAGGAAGGTGTTGTGTTAGGATATTTCATATCCTCACATAGGATTCAGGTAGATCCAGCAAAGATTTCAGTGATCAGTACGCTGTCTACACCAGAGAAGCAAAAGGATGTCCGGAGCTTTCTCAGCCATGCTAGGTGCTACCGAAGGTTTATTAAGGATTTTAGTCAAATTGTAGCACCTCTATATAATTTATTGAAAAAGGATTCTGAATTCTCTTGGAATTTTGAGTGTGACAAGTATTTCCTGCAGCTCAAGGAAGTTCTGACAACTGCACCAGTGTTGCAAGGTCCAAATTGGGGAGTACCATTCCATGTTCACATAGATGCCTCCAACTATGCTATAGGAGTAGTATTGGGCTAGAAATAAAATGCAATGGAGCATGCCATTTATTTCATCAGTACAAATCTACAGGGGGCAGAATCCAACTATACTACGACAAAGAGAATTGCTTGCAGTAATTTATGCTCTGAATAAGTTCAGGCATTATATTACTGGTTATGAGATTTTTATCCATACTAACCATTCAGCTATTAAGTGCCTGATGAATAAGTCGACCATATCAGGAAGTTTGGCTCGCTGGTTGCTATTAATGCAGGAATTTGATATTACTATTGTTGTCATGTCCAAAACTAGGGCAAAACACACACAATTTTTTTTAAAAAAAGCATATAAGTACGTAAAAATATCAATGGTTGAGTTGGAAAGGTGATACCAAGGAGAGTTAACCTTCAAATTACAAAGTGTATACATAAACTGAATAAGGGTCAAGCCACAAACTGATGCGAAATTGGGTATCAACTTATTCCTCGGGTTATATGGGTACTCAACTTAGGTAGATCTAACTCTGGTCCCTTGTTTAGAATAATGATGGCAGTTAGTGGTTTATGAACATATGTTGATCTGAGTTGCCCTTACTTAACCTTAAACCTAGATTGCAACTTAATCCATTCAAGTTTAGTTCCAGTTAACATTAGACATTTAGATGTTGACAAGATTAAGATTGAATAATAATTTCACTATATCAATCAACTATTAATTAAAATCCAATAGCTAAAATCAAATCTGATTTCCTAACCTACTAACATCATTAATAAAATTATTCTCCTATGATAAAAACAACATGCATTTCTAATCCATCAATTCCTAACATACGACTTTAAATTAACCTTTTATTTAGACATTTGAAATATCTCCTAATACAAAATTTAAATTTACTTTTAATTAAAAACGAGCATAACCCCTAACACCTAGATCACAAGAGAAATATAATCCCCCCTTACATTGATAATGAATAAAATTTTTAACGTCATCTAAACAATTGAATCAAATGAACAAATCCATCTCTCTATAGACTAATCAATACTTAAACAAAAATCCCTAATAATTAGATTCACAAATCTCACAATTTTGGGATAACCTAAACGCTAAGGTTAAATATTTTATTAAAATGATCAATCATTATATTATTGAGTGGATCCAATACAAATTAAAATTAAAACCTATTAACAATTTCATCCATTATCAAAACACTTAAATTTATGTAGCTAATAATTAAAACTACATCATTGATTTAATATATATATGCCTACAAACACTACACCCTAAAGGATTAAAAAAAACAAAAAGAATTAGGACTTATAAACTAACTTACTATCTACTAACTAATTGTTAATCTAACTATCTAATAATCTACTAATCCTAATTAACACTTTAAACTATCAACTAAAAACCCTTAACCTAATCTAATTACCTACTAACCACTAGCTTATTAAACTATTACTTATTAATATACTATTCCCCAACCCCAAGGACAAAATGAAATTTCAAGATGGAGGGGATCGAATTCCCAAGGCAAGTGTAAGTTTGAAGGAAAAGGACTGTTCTT
>MU226379.1:1497413-1525894 GCA_018584345.1 Thuja plicata | reverse complement strand
TTTACCTACCTCACAACCTTCATATCATAGTGTGCCTTTTACTTATACTAATCCTCTTCCAACTGTGGTTCCTAATGTTCCATCGGTTGTGTCTTCTATTCCTGCTGCTTCTTACACTTTTCCTAGTTTTCCTAATATTGATATGCCACCTGTTTCCTCTAATGATTCTACAATTATTAGTTTGGCTCAAACTGTGTCATCTTTACAATAACAACTTGCATCTTTAACTCAATCCAAATTTAGCATTCCTACATGTGACATGGGTAGTCCTTTATCCCTAGAAATCATATGTGCTACTATCCCTCAGCAAGTTGATATGCCTCGTCTTGAGAATTATAATGGTAACGGTGATCCTGTTACTCATGTTAAAACATTTCAAATCCTTTGTAGTGATAATGCTCATGATCATAGGATTTTATCTAAATTGTTTGCTAGAACCTTTCGAGATAAGGCTTTACAATGGTATTGTTCCTTACCTCCTTATTCCATTGATTCTTTTCCCAAACTTGCTAATTCCTTCATCCAACAATTTCAAAATAACATTGGACCACAAGTGTCCTTATTTGATTTAATTCATTGTAAACAAAACACTAAGGAAAAATTAACTGATTTTATTGGTATATTTAAGCATTTGCATGCTCAGATTTCTTATCCTATTCCTGATATTGATGTTCAACATATGTTTATTTCAAATTTACAAAAGGATATTAGAGATAAGATTCTTCTTATTGAATTTACCTCCTTTCAACAATTGTGTGTAGCACTTCACCATTATCAATTACAAGTGAGTCAGTTTGAGAGAAACACTCCAATGGCTCCTATTCTAGTTGATAAGAGTGACAATACTCCTAATCCTAATAAGTTTCAAAAACCTAACAACTATGTCAAGATTAATAAATAGACGAATGCGGTTGCTGATCAAGTTGTGGCTACATCCAATAGTACTTCTGCATCCACTGCTTTTCGTATGAATCATACATTTACTCCTCTATCTGAAAATTTGCATTCTATAATGAGTAGGTTGTTAAGTGCTAGTATGATTACCTTTCCTCCTATTCGACCTCTTCTTCCCACCACGATAGCTTCAAAATCCTTTGATTCTCAAGATTTCTACCAATACCATTGCCAGAATGGCCATGATACTGAAAAATGTTACTCTCTAAAGCATAAGATTCAAGACTTGATTGATTCTAAAGCTTTGTCTGTTGATAATAATGGGAATAAATCTGTTTCTCCTCCTAATCAAAACCTTCAAATATATACGAATCCTTTACCTACACATGATACTAATACTATAGCTCAACCATCTTCTGTAGACATTGTTTATGACTCAAATATGGATGATCTTACTCAAATTTTTAATCATGTGGAGAGTGTTGTTCCATCTCAACTTACGGTTCAAGATCCTTCACCTCCACTTCAACTTCCAATTCCACCTAAAAATCAAAAAATAACTAAGGATAAGCGACCTAGGGAACCTTTAATTACCTTTGATGATTTTGAAATGATTAAAGCTCCTGATGGTCCCCTTTATATCTATGCTAGGATTGCTAAGATACCTACTCGTGGTTGTCTAGTTGATCCCACATCTTTAATAAATGTCATTACCGAAGAAAATCTTTTTATGAAAGGCTTACAACGTGATTTTTATGATTCATCTGATGCATGGATCCAAACTTGTAATGGCTTTCATTATCCTGCACTTGGTTCTATTAACTTACCTGTTGAACTTTGTGGTAAGATTGTAGATACTACCTTCATCATTATTCCTACTTCTAATCAATTTCAAATCAAATTTGGTTACCTTGGATAACTGCTATGCATGCTATTGCTTCTCCCATTCATAAATGTCTTAAGTTCACTCATAATGGAGAAGTCAAAACAATTAATCATAGTTTGTATCAAGCTTCTAGGCGTCGAGATTGTGCTACTCTTTATTTCCTTTGGCCTTCATTACCTAACTCATGTCCTCCTTGCCCTGATCAACTCTTTCGCTCATACCAAGCTTACAAACATCGCAAAATTGCTGAGTTAAGTATGCCTCAGATTGACTCCAATCATGGTCTTTTTCCCACACCTTCCATACCTCCTTTATCAATTACTTCTAATTCTGCTACTCAAACTTCTACTGTCTCATTGCAACCTATTGAGAATCCTCCTATAGAACCTGTGAAGGAACCTGTTTTTAGTCCTCCTAGTTCTCAACATATGCCAACCAAAGCTAAACATAACAAATCTTCTAATGAACATCGTAAGAAGCATAGAGCTAATGCTAGAGCTCGTGCTTCTGTTATTCAAAACTCATTACCTACTTTCAACCAACCCATGCCTGATGCATTAGATGTTAATATTCACAATGATGTTAAGATGAATGAGTATGATGATCTTATTCGTATCTTGGATCCTATTTCAATTATTCTTGATGAGGAGGACACTCTTGATGATTCTATTGATCTTGGTGAGGAATATGAGACCATTGACCTTGATAATGATTTACCTCATATGCTTTCAAATCAATTAACAATTACACCTAGTATCGAGCATTGTGATTCTCAAGAGGATCCTTGTTTGGAACTGGCTATCATCCCTACTTTATTGGATATAGTCCCTCTTGCAAGTTGCCCACCTTCCATCAATAAGATCAACCAAGATGGGGAGGATTGACAACATGCTTGATTGGCCCATCCTTTATGGTAGCCCTTTTTGTGTTTGTATGTTGTAATGTGCTTCTCCCATAATGTATTTGCTAAATGTTTGTTAGATTTTTTTTTTGGTGCAAGGTGATAAAGGAATCAAACCTGTCATACAGTTATTTTATATGTATCTATATTATTCTATATGTTGTTTCATGTTATGTTGTACTTGTGCTATTGTTTGTAACTATTTTTCTTGTATAATCTGCTTGGATCTAAGATATGATAGCACTAATTCTTTTTGGTCTCCATGTTGTGGTCTGAAAAGATTCTTCTTTGTAATTCTTAAGTTTCTTTCCTCTTTTGTGATTGTAGTTCTACTTTCTTTGGGGAATGATGTCAATTCATTTGCAATAATATTATATTTCTATGTACATGTTATCTTATGATCATACTGACCCCACATTAGGTAGATCCCTCTTGTGTTCTTATGTATGTTTATGTTTTATTTCCCTTGATTTGTCTTCCTTTGGGGGCATCTTGTTGTGGAAACGTAATCCATAGTGTTGTTTATGTTTTCGTTAAAACCATTGCTCCTGTTAAAGTGTTAGCAATGACTTTAACATGAGGGCATACACTCTACTCACTTTTTGCACACACGCACGTTCAAAATAGTTTTCAAGACTTAAAAAATTTCCCTTTATGGATTAAAAACTAATCCTTAAAGCATGGTCGTTTTTACTTTTTAGGATCTCTTGATCCCTCTAGTTTAAATTTACACAGATCCCTTGATCCCACTAGTTTTTAATTTACAATGTTTTTGATCCCTTTAAGAATGGATCTCCTTGATGGGTTGACTAGTGAGTAGCCACATTCACTAGGTAGTTCAACTCCATCTTTCCAGTTACGCTTTTTTGTGTGGTTCATAATGGGACATAAGTTCTCATTGGGCAAGATAATCACACCCTTTCTCTCTCTTCTTAACTAAGTGATGTCTCTCTTATCATGATCTTAGGGTTGATATAGACTTAATTCCATTGGGGGATTGAGGGTTTCTTTATCCCTTTTGGTTACAATAAGATTGTCTGTTCTTTATGTTCTCCTTTACCAAGAGTTTGTGTTGAGCTCATACTCCTGCTAAAGTGGGGGCTAAATGCATAGTCAAAAAATGGAAGAACTTCCATTGTAGACTTGTTTAGCCTTCTAAGTAAGTGATTTAGGGTCATATCAAGCACCTAGAATGGGTTCCTAAGTGAGACCTAGTTTTCCCCCTATTTTGTCCCTCTTTCCACTTCTTTCTAGCCTAATTTTTGCATTCTGGACTGCAGATTTGAGATTCTGGACTTCAAGGTCAGGGTCAACCTTTTGGGTCTATGTTGACCTTGACCCTGACCTAGGTCAAGGTTGACCTTGACCTTGACCTAGGTCAAGTTTGACCTCAACCTTGACCCAGGGTTCAAACTTCAGGGTCTTGCAGTTTTTGGATGACGGTCTTTGCAAAAGTTATTTCCCACTTGTAGGTCGGCTGTTTTGGGTTCTGAAGTGTTGATTCCTAAATTATATTTAATATAGGTCCTCTCCTAGTGGTAAATTCTTTAATAGGGATTTAATTATCCTATGTCGGCCTCCTTAGAAGATTGTGCCCTAGTTTCATATAAAAGGGAGCCTTCTCCTCTCTTTTCCTCTAAGTCTTCTAATTGTGATCAAGCATTCTCAAACTATCTTCAAGTATGATTCAAGCAAGCTAAGGAGAAATATTTCAAGAAAGCATTCATCCATTCAAGAATCCATTTTTCATGAAGGATATCCTTTGGAGGCCATTGAAGGATTCAAGCTACATGATGCCCTTTTAGTGATCTCTCCATCCACCTTCTTCCAAGCCTATTTCAAATTCAAGAACCCATTCAAGACTTGGTGTTAGAGATCTAAAAGAAAGAGATTGAAGACATCCTACCATTCTACATTCTACATATTTGGTGCATACATACTTGTGGACTCAAGGATTCGAATCCTCCACAAGGGCTTTCACAAGCAAGGTGAATTCATGCATTTACTTTGTTTACCTTTATGCAATTTCAATTACATATATTTGAGGTTAATTCCAAAACTGGGGTTTGACCAAGGAAAACCCATCTCCCCCAACAAACAAATCTCTTTTTCTTCTAGGTACAGGTTTAGGACTTGAGATTTGGACACAGATCTGGATACCCTTTTTGGATTTCTGTCAGGCTCCGTGAACAAATTCTTTGTTAGACCTGTGCAAGGCAAGGTCGACATTATTGGGTCAGGGTTGAAATTTATGAGTCAAGGTCGACCTTTTTCATAAGATGACATCAAAACGGAAAAATATTTTTGATTTTTGTTCGTATCTGCGTTCCGGTTTCGAATCATACTTCAGTTTTTCCAAAAACTGTCTACAGACCTCAGAAAATAGCCTTCTTTGATCTGCAATTCTTTAAGGTTAGTACATTTCTCCTATTTCTTCAATTATTATCATATATCATATCTATATATATAATTAACAGAATTTAAGATATCCTTCTTGTTATTCTCTTTTCCAAATAGTTGATTCATTTGTGCATTAGCCCTTCCTTAGGGTTGATCAACTTGGATCTTCCATTTGTGCATTTGGGAATAGAAGAGGAACATCTTATCTTCTCCCTAATCATAATTACAATATACAATCAATCAAATTCAATTAAGTGTAAATTAGGGTTAAGGAACTCAACACACTCTAAGCAAATCAAACAACAATTAACAAATAATCTCCTTACCCCTTTCCACCACTTTACATAATTATGTGTTTGTTTTACTTTTTGGCTCTTGTGAGATGTACCCTGGTGGGACCCATGCCTTTAGCTTAGTTGGGGGGAGGGATTATTTATTTATAATTTTTCAAGAATTTCAAAAAGTTGATTAGCATAGCATGCATTTATGGCATTTACTCCTTGTCTTTTCAATCCTTTCAAAATGACTGCCATAAAGTGTTTAACAAGGTGGCATCTTGTGATTGCGTCCTCATTTATAAAAATAATTGAAGGCTACTAAAACTCAAAATTTTAATTAATGATGATCTAGTCGCGACATGTGATTATGAAAAATCATTCATCTTGGAAGTTTTAAATTCTTGATGCAAGTGATATTCATTACTTCGCCATTTTTCATTTATTGCAGCTTGAGTCCCCAAAATCCTCTATTCTGAGCTTCTGTATACGCTTCTGCAAAGCATCTTGTTATCTGTAGTGATGGGTAGAGACCTTCAGAGGCATGAGCCTACTGATCATAGAGTCCTTTTGGGAGATGCAGCTAGCTGTGAGAAATTTCAAAGGAGAGGTTGGCTAGATTATTGTCTAAGCCTTAATAGTTTCAATGAAGAAATTGCTCTGCAATTTCTAAGAACTTTGCAAAATAGATTTGCAGTGGTCAAAGGGTTAAGGGTTGAGTTCACAGAATATATCATGGAAGAGGTAACAAGATTGCCATAGGAAGGAGAAAAATGGTCGAAAGATATTGATTTACGTTCCGCTAGGGCACAATTCACCTTGCATGGTGATCCCCAGATGGACATTGATAAGAAGCAGGGCACCTCAAGAGTTTTGATGCCTATGGAATACATGCAACCAACTACATTAATCATCCAGTACTTCACTTGTGAGGGCCATTACAAGTATCTCCACGGGTTGCATTTCAAAATCTTGAGTGCTCTCCGTCATGATAACAAGTCAGTAAGCTTACCCAACTTTTTATTCAATATTATGTAGAAGCAAGCTTCTTTAGTTCAGACAGGCAAGGTTCAAGCTATTTCCCATCATTGTTTAATAAAAATTTTTGTAGAGAGAGAATTAAATAAACAATCGATAGGGACATGGGTAGAATTTTCGCAAATGGATGACATAGCACCTAGAGTAGTCAGCCCTAGAGGCCAGGGTGTAGGGAGCAGAGAAAATTTAGAAATAGGGGTTCACAAGGTTATTCAAAGAATTGTTCTTGAAGCCACATCTTCAAACCCTAAACTACCAATGAAAAGGGCTTGTAATGTAGATACTCCTGCTGCCCATGGGAAGAAAAATAAACGTAGTTAAACTGCTGTTAATATTGACACTCCAATTGCTGCAGAGTCTAGGTTGCCTTCTAGGGAAGATAAGGGAAAAATCCTGGAGGCTGAGGAGACAATTTTTGAGAAAAGTCCTAGTAGAGAGAAAGAAAGTGGTAAAGCTAATGAAACCCTACCTATAGTTGAGGAGAAGACCTTAGAAGAGCCTCCTATAGTAAATGCAAAAGAAGTGTTCACTAGCAATAGGAAATGAAAGAATCCTCTAAGCCCTGTCCAAACCCTTTCCAGGAGAAGTCCAATAATTTCCACCACTCCCAGTAAAAATGTTGACCCTCCTAATCAAGCTATAGAAATTGAATATTCTCAATCCACAGAACAACCCTCCTATGAGACGATGGGCCAAGAACTTACAAAATCTGATATTGTCTCAAATAAAGGAAATGTGGAAGTAGAAGTTACAGAGAATGATATTGTTCTTGATAAGGAGAATGTGGAAGAAAAAGATACCGCTTCTATCAATTACATTCTTATAGAAAATAATGAAGAATCTAATGAGGAAGAGGGATTTTCTGATGACCCTGCTAGTCAGGACATTCCTGAGGCTTCCGTTGATCAAGAAATTCTGGATGAATCAGAGGGCTTTCCTTATGATGATTTCCCTATAACCAGTAAGGATGTGATTGAAAAGGTACCAGGACAGGTTGGTATAGATGGGTTAGATGCATCAGCTAGGGCAGCTGAATTTTTCCATGTGGGTAAGTCAATAAGGACTCTTGTTGTATGGGGAGGAAACTCTTCCACACATAAAGATGATGTAAAAATTCCATAGCCTAAACCTCACTTTGTACCAGGATGGTTTGACATCCTTCACCAGGAACCTATGCCACCTCTAGACCTTTCCACACCCTTAGCTATAGGGTTGCATTTGTATCAAAATTTTTTGTGGGAAAAGGCACAATGAGAATTAGAAAAAGAAAATATGCAGAGGACAATTGATGAGCAAGCTCATCAATTGAAAGAGAAGGAAGATCAGGTAGCAGTGTTGGAAGAAAGAGTTAAACAAATTACCGAGCTGATTCCTGAAGCCATGACATGTAGGTCTCCATCTCCAGTCTATGCTCTGTTTCTTAGGGAGTATTTTATTAATTTTAAATTAAATAGGGTTGTAGAAGGGATGAATCCTTCTGTTTCTACCCCACATGAATTTTATGATGCATTCCAGACAGCCCCTCATGTCTATTAAAAATTTGTTATGTCAATTATACCTACATAACCTCTCTGTACCAGATGACTGAGTTTGGAAATCACTTTTGTATATAGGAGATGTTTAGTTGAGGGTGATGATGTCATGGATATAGAATGAGATAAGTAGAGAGCATCAAGATTTTCCATACAGGAATGGTGAGATAGAAACCCCCTTAATGATGAGACCCAAAGTACATCATTCTAGGCAAACTTTTCTTGACTGGATTTCAGTCACCATGAACCCAAGTGGGGCCAATAAGGTCAATCCTATTAGGGAACAAGCATATGCATAGGTGGGTAAGGATGTCACATGATTTAAAAATCATAGAACCTCATTCTCCACAAAACTTGGTACTTTCCACTTGTAGAGCCCTGTGGTATATAATGCTAGGTAGGACATTGCTCAATTATTAGGTTCCACTAAGGTTCTAGCCACCTCTTCTCCTGCAGCCATTGTTGGAGGTAAATGAAAATGTAGAGGATTATGACATGGATCAAGAGGTACAGAGATGGGAAAGACTCCAAAAAAACCACGGATACTTCAATCACGCTATTGATGAGCCAAGGGAGAAAATTGCCAGTAACCTGAGACTGCGAGCTTGGATTCACAACTTTATGATTGCTGGGGGCCAGAAATAGGGTAGTTGGGGGGAATGATGAGCCTCTCTGATGGCCATCTTTTTTAGTGCTTTTTACTTTCTTTTCAGCAGTTACTTCCAAAACTGATACTTAAACTTGTAGTTTTATATATGATGATAAAATGCAGTAGGGAAGTAGATGATAAAAAGGACATGGTATATTTTTCTTGGAACTTATGGATAGAAATGATAAAATGCAGTAGTTGTATGCTAAATGAATGGTTCCTTTTTCATATGCTATGTTTGTGGGTAGTTTTCCTCTTTTAGCCATATGTCTTGCAAGAGTATTAATTGAAGCTTAGCACTTTCTTCTAATATTAGTGATAAAGATATATATGCATCGAAGATGGTATGTGTGCAATAATCCTTTTGTAGGAATCAGTGGGAGCGGTTTTAAGTCTAGCATAGTGGTGCTGACGAAGTCAAAGATCAGTCAACTCCTACTAAAGACCTCGGGCTGAATAAGTTAAGAAAATGTATGAGAAAGATAATGTGTCGCTACAAGATCTTCGTGAGAGGTCCAAGTCAATATAGTTTCTTGTTGCATGCAGCGCGCAGATCTAGAGCCATCATGTGCTATAATCTGGGAGGATTTATTATTGATAACTGCCATTTTTGTTATGAAACATTATGTATTGATAGCGATCCTCATAGATGGAGTGATCTTAGATTTAGGGAGTAGTTGTAGCTTTCCTTTAAATAAGTTGACTGTTATAACTCGAGAGAGTGAGATGAGTTAGTTAGTTCTTGCAGAATCATTTTGTAATTTAGTAGTAGAAGAAATACAATCTTGTTACATGTTGTATCCATGCTTTGCAAATGAATAAATGAGATCTTCAATTTTTTTATCTCTGACTTTCATTTCATTCACTCTTCCATGGGGGCCCATGCGGGAGGTGAACTTAGTTTATAGTTCAGTAGGAATTAGTCTTAAGTTAATTTGAATTATTTAGAAATTTTTTGCTCCTCCATCCATTGGTAACAAAACTGTTGGTTATTCCTGCAGCATAGGTAAGTAGTTAAGTTTACTATTGTAGCATGTTCTCAAAGCTGTAGATTAAATTTCTCATTCCGTTTCCTAGCTTAGCATCTCTTTCAGCATGTTATTTTTTATAGGTAGTAATGACGCCTAAGGCATATTAGAGCATATACTTTGTAGATGCCATTTAAAGTTTACATCCCTGGTCGACAATTCAACAAGTTCAGCATGTTATCTTTAGTATGATAATTGGCATTGTCTTGTTAAAAAGTCATTATCAAAAGGATATCTAATCCTTAAGTACAAGGGTATTATAATGGGTAGTCATTATTGGTGCCACTGTCGGGGAATGGTGTCAATATAATCTAGCCCAGAGTGATTATCTTAGTTTTAGAGTTTTGCATTTTCTTCATACATAGAAGAAGAGATCATCTTGGGAGATTCCTTCCTGATAATTATCAGGCTGAACCTTTCAATCTACCTTTTGATATATTTAACCCTGAGATTGAGGAACCCCAAGCTATGAACATAGAAGTAGAAGAACAATTTGAAAACCCATTTGCTGATGCATATGATCACCTACCATCACCATCATCTTCTGACGAGTCCTTGCATTTAAATGAAATTTTTGCTAAACCAGAGTATCTATGACAACAGCCAAGCCCTCTTCCAAGAATGACTCAACCAACCTTCCCTTTCCCCATTCCTCCTCAACAAGGTAACCATAATCTAAAAAACATACCAGCCTCTACATTACCCAAGTTTTATGGCCTTATCACCGAAGACCTAGAGACCTTCCTCTTTGATTTTGACATCCTCTATAGGAGATATGACTATACAAATGATGCCCATAAGCTGAAGTTGTTCCCATCAAATCTTAAAGAAGCTGCTCTAAGATGGTTCATGGGCCCAAGCGCCAATGCTATAGCCGATTGGAATGCCATCAATAATATGTTCCATTCAAAATACAAGGAGTACTGTAGGGGGTGTGAATTGAAGGGTGATGATAGTTTTAAAATGTCAAAAAAGGAGGATGAGACCTTGGAGGATTATGTCTCCAGGTTTATGTTTAACCTGCAGCCTAACACTCAGCATCAACTAAATGAAGAATCTCAAAAATATATTTTTTGAAAAGGTTTAAATGATGGGAGTATTGAAGCCTTAGACCTTATGGCTGGTGGCAACATCACTCAAAAGAACTAGGATGATATCGAGAATATATGTTTGAACTACTCTAGTGCTACTATGAAGAAGGGTAGAGGAATCAAAGATTTACCCCACAAGTCTAATGGTTCAGGAGTGTCCAAAATGGAGCTATCCAATCTTCTGTCTAACTTCAAGTAGGACATCATTAATGATGTTGCTACTCGACTGGACACCATGTAGGAAAGATAGAAGAAGGAAGTTGTTGATGCTATGCTGACTAAATTTTGTCCACATTATCGAGAAAAGAAGAGAAATTGCAAGTGCAAGTTTGTTGCAAGTCTGGAGTCTCAGCCTATGCCTACCAAATTCAAAGCTGTTGATGAAAATGGAGAGGTGCTCTATGTTGCTCAATGCAGGCCATGAGCCCAAAGATCAAGTATGCCAAAATCTCCCCTCCAAAATTATAGTAATAGTAGTCAGTGGCAAAAATTTTAGAATATGGGTCCCCAAGGATTCAGTGGGAATAATAATTGGCAACAACCTCAGCAGGGTTGGAAACAACCTCAGTAGGGTTGGAATCAACCTCAGTAGGGTTGGAAAAAACCTCAGTAGGGTTGGTAAAAACCTCAAAAAGGTTGGAATTAACCCCAGCAGGGTTGGCAACAACCTCAACAAGGTTGGCATTAACCTCAGTAAGGATGGTAACAACCAAATCAGTGGTCTAGCCAATCCAATCACCAATATTTAATGCCTCCACCTTAGCAGCAGATATAATGCCTCTTCCTGCACCCAATAGAAATCCACCCAAGAAAACCCATCTGCCAGCCTAGCCTAATTCCAATCCCAATAGCAAGCCTCCACCTCAGCAGCAAAGCTATGCCATATCCTTGAATGATATCCATCTTAGGTTAGGAACTACTCTTGCTTCTCCTCAACTGCCTATAATCACAGAAGTTGAAGAGTTCCCTTTTGAGAATGTGGATGTGCCAACTCCACGGGCCTCTCATGTAGCTAAAGAACCCCCATTTACTCAGAGATTAGTTGATCAAGCAGAGCCCATAGTGAACCAAACAGTAGCCAATTTTCTCAACCAATTGAAGCATATGACAGTAAAAATACCATTACTGGATGCTATCAAAGAAGTCCCTCTTTATACCAAGGCCACCCAGGAAGCTTGCATAAAATAACCCAGGTGAAAGAAGAAGGATCCAAAAACTATTCATGTTGAAGGACAGTTGTCTGATCTTATGTTAGAAAAGTTAACTATTCCCAAATATTCTGACCCAGGGAGTCCGGTAGTTACCATCACCATTCATGGAGTGCAAGTTCAAAATGCCTTAGTTGACCTAGGTGCATCTATAAATGTCATGAATAAGGAGGTTTTGTCTCAATTAAATATTTTTGTTCTCCGAGATACACCAACCATCCTGTAGCTTGCTGATAGCTCTACTGTTAAACCAGATGGGATGATAGAAGATGTCATAGTTACATTGCACTCTTGGGAGTATCCAGTAGATTTTGTTGTCCTCTCACCTAAAGCTTATATGGGAGGGTATCCTCTAATCCTAGGGAGAGCATGGCTAGCCACTATTGATGCCTTCATAGCCTATAGGTCGGGGAAGATGATAATATCTAGTGGTACCCATACTAAGAATCTGACTCTATAGTCCCCTGCTCAACCCATGTTGCAAGATGATGATGTCATGTGGCCCAAATTAGAGGATGTTGACTTAGAAGCCAAATCGATTCATCAGCTCAAGATGATAGGTAGAGACCCATTTCTAGCTGCTAGGGAAGAAGATGAGATAATTACCTCTATTGTCACAAATGAATATGGTATAGGTTCTTAGTTGTGTTCACAGTTTGACTGTATCTTGGAAACTATTCTACCAACTCCCAGTGCATCTCCATACTTACCATCCTGTCACTTTATCCATTCCTTATTACCCCATGAGATGGCTTCTCTTCCAGTTGCTTTGATATCCATGTTGGATAAGGTAATTAAGGTTGAAGTTAGTCCGGGTAAAGAGTTGAATGTCAGTAGTGCCTTGTCCCTACCACGCCAGAAAGATATACTAGAGTTGTTGCAGGAAAATCAACAGGCATTTTCTTGGGATTATACAGACATAAAGGGGTTAGACCCTAAAATTTTCACTCATAGGATATTTATTAGTGCCGACTATAAACCTGTATGACATCCTCAGATGAGAGTTAATCCGGTCTTACGAGACATAATTAATACTGAACTTCAAAAGTTGTTAAATGCTAGTTTCATCTACCCCATTTCAGATAGCCAATGGGTTTCACCCTTCGTTATTGTACCTAAGATGGGGGAGGGGGAATGGAAAGTTTGTGTAGACTATAGGGAATTGAATACAACCACTAAGAAAGACCATTTTCCATTGCCCTTTATAGATCAAGTTCTTGATAATTTAGCTGGCAAGAAATATTTTTCTTTCCTAGACAGTTTTAGTGGCTATAATCAGATCCAAAAAGCTCCAGAAGACTACGAGAAAATCAATTTCACCTGTCCATGGGGAACCTTTGCATTCTCAGTCTTACCTTTTGGCTTATGCAATGCTCCAGCCACTTTCCAAAGAGCTATAATTAGCATATTTTCTAATATATATGCTGACTATATGGAAATTTATATGGACGACTTTATTGCCTATGGGAACACTTTTGATGAAGCTAAAGACAATCTTGAAAAAGTCCTTAAGAAATGCCAGGACTACAATCTTTTTGTCAACTGTGAGAAATGATTTATTGTGATGGAGGAAGGTGTTGTGTTAGGACATTTCATATCCTCACATGGCATTCAGGTAGATCCAGCAAAGATTTCAGTGATTAGTACCCTGTCTACACCAGAGAAGAAAAAGGATTTCTGGAGATCTCTTGGCCATGCTGGGTATTACCGAAGGTTTATTAAGGATTTTAGTCAAATTGCAACACCTCTCTATAATTTATTGAAAAAGGATTCTGAATTCTCCTGGAATTCTGAGTGTGACAGGTCTTTCCTACTACTCAAGGAAGTTCTAGAAACTACATCGGTGTTGCAAGGTCCAAATTGGGGATTACCATTCCATATTCACACAGATGCCTCCAGCTATACTATAGGAGCAGTGTTGGGCCAGAAAGAAGATGCAATAGAGCTTTCCATTTATTTCATTAGTAAAAATTTTTAGGGGGAAGGATTCAACTATACTATGACAGAGAATGAATTGCTTGTAGTAATTTATGCTTTGAATAAGTTCAAGAATTATATTACTGGTTATGAGATTTTTGTCCATATTGACCATTCATCTATTAATTACCTGATGAATAAGTCAACCATATTAGGAAGGTTGGCTTGCTGGTTGCTATTGATGCAGGAATTTGATATTGCTATTGTGGACAAGATAGGGAAAGCCAATGTTGTCGCTAATTTTCTCTCTCATTTGCATGTTCCTGATGATCCTGCAACCATTGATGATAGTTCTCCTGATGAGAATCTTTTCCTCTTATCAGCACAAAACCCATGGTATGTTGACATTGCAAACTACCTCACCACCTGGCGGACACCAACTCACTTCTCTTCAAAGGAGCAGAAATTGCTAGATGAGAAAATTTCTAAATTTTCTTGGGTTGTTGGATTCATGTTTTACATTGGTCCTATCAGATTATGCGAAGGTGCATACACGAAGATGAAACTTATGATATCCTTCAGGCATGTCATGATGAACCATGTGGTGGCCACTTTGTAGTGAAGAGAACAATATTCAAAATTCTGACCACTGGTTACTATTGGTTGACTCTACAAAAGGATGCAGCTAAGTATGCCAAGAAATGTGATCAGTGTCAATGCATGAGAAGGCCTACTAAAATTGATGAGATGCCCCTACAACATCAGGTGGTGGTAACACCCTTTGATAAATGGGGCATTGACTTTGTGGGACCAATTGAACCATCTTCTCAAGGTAAGTCTTATATTTTGGTCTGCACCGATTATGTTACCAATTGGGCCGAAGCTAAGCCTATGAAGCATCCTCAGGAACCAATGTTGCTAAATTCTTATATGAGTTCATTTTCACAAGATTTGGTGTTCCTAGGGAATTTGTCTCTGACCAAGGAGCTCAATTCACTTCCAACCTCATAGTTGCTTTAGTGAAAGAGTATAAAATTTGCCATGGCAAGTCATCTCCTTACCATCCAAAACAAAATGGCTAGGTTGAAGTCAACAATAGGGAGTTGGAGGCCATCCTTACCAAGACTGTGTCTGTTCACAAGAAATATTGGGTAGCTAAGCTTCCTGAAGCACTTTGGGCCTATAGGACTACTTGGAAGACTACTACAGGATTCACCCCATTCCAACTAGTCTATGGTAAGTCTATGATGATGCCTGTAGAATTTGAGCATAAGACGTTGAGGATGACATTGGAAATCAATCTAGATCTTACTGAAGCCCAGAAGGAGCATGTACTCAACCTGAATAGTCTTGATGAATGGAGGAAATCTACCCTGTCCAATACAGAATTGGTTCAGCAACAGCGCAAGCAGTGGCATGACAACTTTATCAAGGATAAGAAATTCATAGTAGGTGACTAGGCTCTTCTATATGATTCCACATACCAGCACACTCCGGGTAAGTTTCAAACACATTTTTTAGGCCCTTATGAAATTTTTGTTGTTTTCTCCGATGGTGCTGTTCAACTATCTACTGTTGATCCTGTCCGTATTAAGTTGTTGGTCAATGGTCAAAGTCTCAAATTGTACCACAAGCCTCAGAGTCGAGAGGAGTTCCTGTAGCAATTCCAATTTGACAATGGTCATGCATCTACTGTATAAAATTGATATGGGCAAGTCGCTCATATTTGTTCTTCGCTTTAAAACAACATTCACTTCACCCCACAATAAATACTTTTTGCAAGGAAGTACTTTCTCCATAATAAAAATTCACCTCACCTTCTCTCTCTTCCATCTTTTCATTCCATTGTATCACTCCATCAGTGCATGTCTCATCTCAAGATGCTCTTCCTGCAACACTTTCCAGGTTAGTTGCACATTCCTTCGTACATATTTTATTTTTTATTCACTTTTATTAGAATTATGTGTTTGCTTTACTTTTTGTCTCTTGCGAGACGTGGCCTAGTGGGACCCATGCCTTCAGCTTAGTTGGGGGGAGGGATTATTTATTTATAATTTTTCAAGCATTTCAAAAATTTGATTAGCATAGCATGCATTTATGGCATTTACTCCTTGTCTTTTCAATCCTTTCAAATTCACTGCCATAAAGTGTTTAACAAGGTGGCATCCTGTGATTGCGTCATCATTTATAAAAAATAATTGAAGGCTACTAAAACTCAAAAGTTTAATTAATGATGATCTAGTCGTGACCTGTTTGGTGTAGTAGGCCTTAACATGAATGAGTGGATTATGAAAAATCATTCATCTTAGAAGTTTTAAATGCTTGATGCAAGTGATATTCATTACTTTGCCATTTTTCATTTACTGCACCTTGAGTCCGCAAAATTCTCTATTCTGAGCTTATATATACGCTTTCAACAAAGCATATTGTTATCTATAGTGATGTGTGGAGACCTTTAGAGGCATGATCCTATTGATCATAGAGTCCTTTTTGGAGACACGGCTAGCTATGAGAAATTCTGAAGGAGAGGTTGGCTAGATTATTGTCTAAGCCTTAATGGTTTCAATGAAGAAATTGCTCTGCAATTTCTAAGCACTTTATGGAATGGATTTTCAGTGGTCAAAGGGTTAAGGGTTGAGTTCATAGAAGATATTGTGGGAGAGGTAACAAGATTTCCATAGGAAGGAGAAAAATTGTCGAAAGATATTGATTTACGTTCTAGTAGGGCACAATTCACCTTGCATGGTTATCCTCGGCTGGAGATTGATAAGAAGCACGACACCTCAAATTTTTTTTTTCCTATGGACTACATGAAACCAACTACATTCATCATCTAGTACTTCACCTGAGAGGGCCATTACAAGTATCTCAACGGGCTACATTCAAAATCTTGAGTGCTCTCCGTCGTGATAATACACTGGTAAGCTTACCCAACTTTTTATTCAATATTGTGCAGAAGAAAGCTTCTTTAGTTCAATCAGGCAAGGTTCAAGCTATTTCCCATCATTGTTTAATAAAAATTTTTGTAGAGAGAGAATTAAATAAACAATCGATAGGGACATGGGAAGAATTTTTGCAAATAGATGACATAGCACCTAGAGTAGTTAGACCTAGAGACCAGGGTATAGGGAGAAGAGAAAATTTAGAAATAGGGGTTCACAAGATTATTCAAAGAATTTTTCCTAAAGCCTCATCTTCAAAACCTAAACTACCAATGAAAAGGGCTTGTAATGTAGATACTCCTACTCTCGCTAGGAAGAAAAATAAACATAGTGAAACTACTATTAATCTTGACACTCCAACTACTGAAGAGTCTAGGTTGCCTTCTAGGGAAGATAAGGGTAAAATCCTGGAGGCTGAGGAGACAATTTTTGAGCAAAGGCCTAGCAGAGAGAAAGAAATTAGTAAAGTTGATCAAACCCTACCTATAGTTGAGGAGAAGACCTCAGAAGAGCCTCCTGTAGTAAATGCAGAAGTGTCCACTAGCAATAGGAAATGAAAGAATCCTCTAAGCCCTATCCAAACCCCTGCAAGGAGAAGTCCTAGACTTTCCATCATTGCCAGTAAAAATGTTGACCCTCCTAATCAATATATATACATCGAACATTCTCAATCCAAAGAACAACCCTCCTATGAGCTGATGGGCCAAGAATTTACAGAATCTGACACTATCTCCAGTAAAGGAAATGTGGAAGTAGAAGTTACAGAGAATGATATTGTTCCTTATAAGGAGAATGTGGAAGAAAAAGATACCCCTTCTGTCGATTACACTCTTATAGACAACAATGAAGAATCTAATGAGGAAGAGGGATTTTCTGATGACCCTGCTAGTCAGGACATTCATAAGGATTTTGTTGATCAAGAAATTTAGGATGAATCAGAGGGCTTTCCCTTTGATGATTTCCTCATGATCGATAAGGATGTGATTGAAAAGGTACTAGGACAGGTTGGTACAGATGGGTTAGATGCATAAGCTAGGGCAATTGAATCTTTCCATGTGGGTAATTCAATAAGGACTCTTGTTGTATGGTAAGGAAGCTCTTCCACACATAAAGATGATGTAAAAATGCCACAGACTACACCTCACTTTGCACCAAGATGGGTTGACATCCTTCACCAGGAACCTATGCCACCTCTGGACCTATCCACACCCGTAGCTGCAAGGTTGCATTTGTATCAACATTTTTTGTGTAAAAAGGCATAATGGAAATTAGAAAAAGAAAAGCTATAGAGGACCATTGATGAGCAAGCTCATCAATTGAAAGAGAAGGAAGATCAGGTAGCAGTGTTGGAATAAAGAGTTAAACAAATTACTGAGTTGATTCCTGAAGCCATGGCATGCAGGTTGCCATCTCTAGTCTATGCTCTGTTCCTAAGGGAGTAGTTTATTAATTTTAAATTAACCAGAGTTGTAGAAGGGTTGAATCCTTCTTTTTCCACCCCACATTAATTTTATGATGCATTCCAAACAGCCCCCATGTCTATTAAAAATTTATTATCCAAATTATACCTACATAACCTCTCTGTACCAGATGACTGGGATTGGAACTCATTTCTGTATGTAGGAGATGGTCAGTTGAGGGAAATGATATTGTGGATATAGAATGAGATAAGCAGAGAGCATCAAGATTTTCCATACATGAATGGTGAGATAGAGACCCCCTTAATGATGAGACCCGAAGTATAGAATTCTAGGCAAACTTTTCTTGACTGGATTTCAATCACCATGAACCCAAGTGGGGATAGCAGGTCAATCCTCTTAGGGAACATGAATATGTAGACTGGGAAAGACACTCATCACATAACATTGATGCTGTAGTCACTATATGTAAGCATAGGTGGGTAAGGACGTCGCATGATTTAAAAATCAGAGAACCTCATTCTCTATAAAACTTGGTACTTGCCACTCGCAGTGCCCCGTGGTATGTAATGCTAGGCAGGACATTGCTCAATTATTGGGTTCCACTATGGTTCCAGCCGCCTCTTCTCTTACAGCCATTGCTGGTAGTAAATGAAAATTTAGAGGATTACGAAATGGCTCAAGAGGTACAGAGATGGGAAAGACTCTGAAAAAACCATAGATACTTAAATCACGTTGTTGATGATCCAAGGGAGAAAATTGCCAGTGACCTAAGACTGCGAGCTTGGATTTGCAACTTTATGATTGCTAGGGGCTAGAAATAGGGAAGTTGGGGGGAATGATGAGCCTCTCTGATGGCCATCTTTTCTAGTGCTTTTTTACTTTCTTTTCAGCAGTTACTTGCAAAACTGATACTTAAACTTATGGTTTTATATATATTCTATATGTGTAAAGGCATAAGTAGGGAAGTAGATGATAAACAAGACATGGTATATTTTCCTTGGAACTTATGGATAAAAATGATAAAATACAGTAGTTGTATGCTAAATGAATGGTTCCTTTTTCCTATGCTATGTTTGTGGGTAGTTTTCCTCTTTTAGCCATATGTCTTGCAAGAGTATTAGTTGAAGCTTAGCACTTTCTTCTAATATTAGTGATAAAGATATATATGCATCAAAGATGGTATGTGTGCATTAATCCTTTGGCAGGAATCAGTGGGAGCAGTTTTAAGTTCATCATAGTGGTGCTGATGAAGTCAAAGATCAGTCAAGTCCTACTAAAGACCTCAGGTTGAATTAGTTAAGAGACGGCATGAGCAAGATAACGTGTCACTTCAATATCTTCATGAGAGGCCCAAGTAAATACAATTTCATGTTGCATGCAGCACGCAGATCTAAAGCCATCATGTGCTCTATTATGGGAGGATTTATTATTGATAACTACCATTTCTCTTATGAGACATTATGTATTAATAGCGATCCTCATTGATGGAGTGATCTTAGATTTAGGGAGTCGTTGTAGCTTTCCTTTAAATAAGTTGACTATTATAACTCGAGAGAGTGAGTCGAGTTAGTTAGTTCTTGCAGACTCATTTTATAATTTAGTAGTAGAAGAAATACAATCTTGTTACATGTTGTATCCATGCTTTGTAAATGAATAAATGAGATCTTTAGTTTTTTTATCTCTGAGTTTTATTTCATTCACTCTTTCATGGGGACCCGCGCTAGAGGTGAAATTAGTTTATAGTTTAGTAGGAATTAGTCTTAAGTTCATTTGAAGTATTTAGAACTATGTTGCTCCTCCAGCCATTGGTAATAGAACTATTGGTTATTCCTGTAGCATAAGAAATTAGTTAAGTTTACTATTGTAGCATGTTCTCAAAGCTATAGATTAAACTACTCATTCCATTTCCTAGCTTTGAATCTCTTTCAACATGTTATTTTGCATAGGTAGTAATGACGCCTAAGGTAGATTAGAGCATATACTTTGCAGACACCATTTGAAGTTTACGTCCCTGGTCGACAATTCAACGAGTTCAACGTGTTATCTTTAGTATGATAATTGGCATTGTCTTGTTACAAAGTTATTATCAAAAGGATATCTAATCCTTAAGTACAAGGGTATTATAATGAGCAGTCATTTTTAGCGCTACTACCGGGGAATGGTGTCAATATAATCCAGCCTAGAGTCATTATCTTAGTTTTAGAGTTTTGCATTTTCTGCATGCATAGAAGAAGAGATCATCTTGGGAGATTCCTTCCTTGTAATTATTAGGCCGAACCTTTCAATCCACCTTTTGATATCTTTAACCCTGAGATTGAGGAACCCCAAGCTATGAACATAGAAGTAGAAGAACAATTTGAAAACCCATTTGCTGGTGCATATGATCACCTACCATCACCATAATCTTCTGACGAGTCCTTGCATTTGAACAAAATTTTTGCTGAACCAAAGTATCTACCACAGAAGCCAGACCCTCTTCCAAAAATGGCGCAACCAACCTTCCCTTTCCCCATTCCTCCTCAACAAGGTAACCAGAATCTAAAAAACATACCAGCCTTTGCATTACCCAATTTTCAATGCCTTATCACCGAAGATCTAGAGACATTCCTCTTTGAGTTTGACATCCTCTATAGGAGCTATGACTATGCAACTGATGCCCATAAGCTGAATTTGTTCCCATCAACTCTTAAAGAAGCTGCTCTAGGATGGTTCATGGGCCTAGGCGCTAATGCTATAGCCGATTGGAATGCCATGAGAAATATGTTCCTTTCAAAATACAAGGAGTACTGTAGGAGGCGTGACTTTAAGGGTGATGATATTTTTAAAATGTCACAAAAGGAGGATGAGACCTTGGAGGATTATGTCTCTAGGTTTATGTTTAACCTACAGCGTAACACTCAGCATCAACTAAATGAAGAATCTCAAAAACATCTTTCTCTAAAAGGTGTAAACAATGAGAGTATTGAGGCCTTAGACCTTATGGCTAGTGGAAACATTACTCAGAAGAACTGGGTTGATATCAAGAATATATGCCTCAACTACTCCAGGGATATTGTGAAGAAGGGGAGAGGAATCAGAGATTTACCCCACAAGTGTAATGGTTCAGGAGTGTCCAAAATGGAGCTGTCCAATCTTCTGTGTGACTTCAAGAAGGACATCATTAATGAGAAACTTCACACCGATAGTGACTTGATTGATGAATAGAGAGATAAGAAAAACCATAAAGGTGATATGACTGGTATTGGCTTCAATGAAGCTGAACGTTCAAAGAATCAAGAAGAGAAATCCAATGAGACGATTGATGCTGAGAAACCTTCTACTAAAGAACCTAGAGAGAAGATCAGACCCTTCAGAGGTAGATTCTTTGGTTGCAACAAATTTGGACACATGAAGAGAGACTGCAGAGGTAATGCCCCTTTTAGAACTTTTTTTGGTTATTGTTTTAATTGTAATGGATATGGACACAAGAAAGAAGAATGAAAAAAACCTAATCAATCTGGATATAGACAAGACAATGGAAGAGAATCTACAGTGAAACCTACATGCTACAAATGTAATAACATTGGACACATTGTGAAGTACTATAAACTGCAAGTTAATTAGGAAAGAAGACCTCATATATGTTACAAAAGAAATAATCCAGGACATATAGCGAAGTTTTGTAGGTATAATGGAATAGACAAGAGAAGAGTACCACCTCCTATGAATTCACAAAATAATGGAAATGATATTGGTAAGAGTGTTGTAGATTCGAAGAGTGATTTTGAAAGTTTTTTTAATAAATCAGAAGATAGAAATAGTGGTAAGATATGGAAGATCAAAGAAACAAGTGAGACATTAGTTTAGGGAGAGTTAGTAGATGCTACTGGATATTTTCCTGATGGTAGTAAAATAAAATTGAACTAATTGGCCAATCATGGCCTTAGGGGGAGCATTGGATACAAACATCAGAATATATCCTACCCCAAAATCTATGAATTGAGCTCAAGAGAGCTTGGGTATGAACTTAGCTGACATCATATAACATATATCTGAGAGCGCAACATCAGCCGACACATATTTTTTTTTCATGAGATCTAACAGTAGACTGGACAACATTGAGTAAAAGTGAAACTTATGACTTAAACTTGTACAAAGCACCATTCGATGACCTATCTCTTTACCATTTGATGAAGAGATAGGTAAGGAGATCAACAAGTAGAGAGATTTAGTCTACTCTACATTTACCGTGCGTGATTGATTGAAGTATAAACGCGAATTTAGTGGAACAAAGGTAGTTTACATCAACTAGCTATGGATGCACCTATTATTTTTGATGTTATAGATCAACCTAGGTACACATTTAAGAAACATCTATTTAAGGCCTATGAAGAGGATCCAGAAGGAGCATTTTCTCAAACCCTGTATGGCCTATTACACGTAGAATATATTGGGGCTTACATACATTGTAATTATGATATACTGGGAATTGATGAGATATCAATTGAGATGGAATATATGACTGATAATGGAATCATGAAAGAAGAACACAAACACATTGATTAGTTAAGCATAATGAAGATTCTAGACTTATGCAAATTCGGTGAAGATGAATGGTTTAAGATACTGTTGAGTAGGGTTCATGATTAGTTCATTTGGATAGGTGATCAACCTGTGAAGATTTGTAGTGACCTAATTCATGAAATCACTAGACTGGACAACTCTAGAGTCATCCCTATAGTAGAGAAACATGTAAAGAAAGAAGTTGAAACCTTAACTCATTCTAAATGGGACAGACGGGCAATGACTGTGAATGACGTCTTTCAGCAAGATGTGAGACTTATTGCTATGATACTTGGCTACAAATTATACTATAGTAGTAGACCTAACTCAGTATCTATAGGAGTAATTATGATGGCATGTAGAATGGAAAAGGAGAATGTGAAATATACCCTATGGAAAGTTCTGGCACAACAATTTCTTGAAAATGTGAAGCTAGTGAAGAAGGATAGAACTAAGACCTTCAGATTTGGTTCATTGTTGATGCATATGTTTATACACATTGAGCACAAATTTACTGGCTTACATGCTAGTGGTTGGAAATCTGGGATACCTACTGGTATTCTAATCTCACAAAGCTACAAAAGACAAAATACTACTTGGGTTGATGGAGAATTGTTTGCTATGATCAAAATCCTTTAGAGACAAATGAAAACTAGATACAAGATACATGAGGATATTGTTGAAAAGTATAAAGATACAATCTATTTTATGGTTGAAATTGATTGTGTATGTTTTGAAGTAGTCACACCTATAAAGAAATGGTGTTATCCCATGGGTTATGAAGTAAGTTTTGAGGTACTTACCATGCAAGTAGAACATGTTCTTGCATCAGAAGTTGATACATCAGAAGAAAGATGGGGAACATATGAGGAGAAATCAGAAAAGGTGAGAGAGGAACATCCTAGAGGTCCGGGGAAAAGAAAAATTGAAAAACTTGTGCATGAATGTGGTGTAAAAGCAGGGTTGACAGAAGAAGAACTGTAAGAAGTGAAAAAGAAGATGACAGATAGATCTCTTGAACTAGAAAGTAGAAGTACTTTAGCCCCTCCCACTCTTGAGGTAGTTATGGTATAAAATCCACCTCCTCCATCACAATAGACATCATAGAGAGAGAAAATCACTCCTAGAGTAACTAGATCAAGCATGCAGACATCGCCTAAAGAGAAGAGCACAGTAAGAGAAGAGAAGAAAAAAAAGAAGAAAATATGGAAGCTTGGCATGAAAATGATAGAGAAGAGAGAAATAGAACAAGGTAAACTGGTAAAAATTGATAGATATTATGACAGGGTTGGAGATTGAGATAAGCTTAAGATTGAAGACATTGTGATTGATCATCTACTTACTTTCAAAAAGACTCTATTAGAAATTGAAGGAAGTATACCTAAGGACTTGTATGGGAGATTGGAAACAAGAAAACACTTGGCACAGATTGAGGATGATACAATCAGGAATCAAGAAATTGATAACATGTTGCCTGTGATACCATTACAAGAAAGGGAAAGGATATTCTAGGAATTAAAACCTTTATAAAGGACCAATGTAAGATTGTTGAAAATCATGGCGAGGAAGTATGATGAAGTCACTGAGGAAACTCAAAAGGCACTAGAGAAGATATTGATGAATACTACTTCTGACAAGACTCCACCTCCTAAGACCACTTCACCTACACAATTAGGAATGGGAGAAATATCTAAAGTAAATGAGACTAAAGATGAGACAAGCGAAGTAGATCCTCCACCAGATTTTTTATGTTTCTGGTGTGCCAGTGACTCTTGACACATCTCAAGATGAAAAGGATCCATTTGCAGGGAATGTGCACACCTCTATAGTAGATGAAGCTAAACAGAAAGGGGAAGAAGAAAAGAAGAAGAAGGAAGAAGAACAGAAAGAGGATGAACAAAAAGAGGTAAACACTTCATCTATCTCATTATTGGCAAGAAGTGATGTAAATATTGATAACATGGATGAAGTTGAATTGGTCAAATTGTCATTTACTACATTAAAAAAAAGCTAAGGAAAGATCAGAATAGAAAGGAGACAAAAAGGCTAAAGTAATTACAAGATCATTTGATACTGTGAACAAATTTCTTCCAGTACCTATTGTTTTCCAGCACAAAGATGACATTGAAAATATGAGAATAACGCTTGATGAATTTGATGGGCACTATGAGAATTTGATAAAGATTGCAGAGGAGAAGGCAGAGAACAAATATTCAGAGAAGAAGCTTACAAAAGTTTGCAAGTCTATTACATGGGACTTAGGCATTGTGAAAATTTGTTTAACAAATACAAAGAGATGCATTGGACATGGGAGAAAATTGTTTAGTTATTGCATGAATCCTATCAGGCACATTCAGAATGTGGAAGACATTATTGCTAAAGAAAGGGCAACTCTAAATAGTATGATGGATAATTGCAAAGCATCTTCACAATCTATAATAGAGTTAGAAAAGGAAGTCACAAGAATTTTGGCAAAACTCAGTGTTTTGGATAATGAGAAAGGGAGAGTGCTGACAAGATTTAATTTGCTGAAGAGTTTAATCACTCATAAGCTATCCATATTTGAGGTTAATTTATTAGACTTGGAGAAAGTGACAGATTCATTGACTAAATATATGCCCATAGAATTGAAAGAAGCTTAGACCACATCATTTTCATTTAATGGCATCATTCATATCAGTTAGATATTGTTCAAGTAATGGAGTGCAGAAGTGAAGATCTTCGAAGATTCCTTTCAAGACATTCTGAAACTGGTGAGTAAGCACTAAATCTTATTATTTTGTATGCACCTTTGTTATTTTTGTCAAAGGGGAAGAAGAGAGAAGAAGAAAAAAAAATTAAAAAATATAAAAGAGAGAAAAAAAAATTTAATAGAGGAGAAAAGAAAATGGGAGAAGAGACTAGAAGAGGAAGGAGAGAACATAGAGGAGACAATTTTTGTTGGAACACATTCATTTTTTTTCTAAGTGTTGCCATCAATGCCAAAGGGAGAGATTGTTGGAAAGTGATTATTTTGTGTAAATGTGATTCAATTTTTGGTTTTGATTTATGGTAACACATCTGGGTTTCAGATTGATTCCTATAAAGATAAGTTTTGTTGATTCAGAAATCGTCTAAGTATAGAACCAGAGATACAGAAGTATTTTGGATATCAAAGATCAAGATCAATGAACTAGGGAAAGCTAGCTTAGAGGAAGATAGTATGGGGTATTTATGAACTCCACCTAAGATCAATTTTGTTTTGGTAATGTCTACGGTGAGTTATAAAGAATTGAAGATAGACAGACAGTAGAACAATGATATAGAGCAGTTGGACGGTAGCAAAGATTGAGAGAGTATGACTTGTAATCTAGGAAATCAAAGTTGTATTTTGGTTGTTGATAACCTACACATTGACTATGCAAGAGCACTGACTATGCATTTGATATTTACTATATTAAATGTATTTTGTATTGAAGGCTGACTTTGTAATATTTGTAATATTCATATTGGGAGCCAACTTTGTAAAGTTGTGAAATATATATATAAGATATTTTTGATAAAGATGAAAAGAAAAGAAAAAGGATGATATGTTGGATAGTTGGATGATTTATTGAAGAAAATAGCAGAGAAGAGAATGATAGAGATCACTAAAGAGCTATAAAGGAACTATCTAAGCACTAGTGTTGCTTTTTTTGTTCATGACTGAGAACACTTTGTAATCAGAATTACTTTATAAGAGATGTAAGCTCAATTGGCCCCTAATAGGGTGTTGTGAACATTTAATAGGGTTGTAATTCCTTTAACAAGGAAATGTGCTATATAATATTCAGATCCTAACATGGCTAGGTCTCCTAACATGGAAATTATACTTTAGTACATGCTTGTGGGTACCATCCCCACCGGGGTTTTCCCTTGGCCAGGGTTTCCTTGAAAAAAAAAATATGGTGTTATGAGTACTATGTCATTTTCTTATGTTCTTTTCTTTACTGCAAGTTTATGGTTAATATTTATATGGTTGAATAATTTAATTAAGTGCTATAATACTGATTCACCCCCCTCTCAGTATTATCCAATCCTAACATCATGTTGATGCAAAGCTGAACTGGACTGACAAAGACATATCAGTACATTGCAAGGTACCTACTACATCGAACACCAAAGATATTTTTTTGGCTACTGAAGAGATGCATATTTATTTTTGGCATTGTTGTCAAAGGGAGAGAATGATCAATGAAATATCTCTCCATAAAAGGAAGAAAAGAGAAAGGGAGAGACATATCTATCTAAAGAGAGATTCAAGAACAAAAAAGTCAAATCTTCAGGGAGAGTTTGCATGGTGAGTTTTTTAATGCTGAAACAATTTACATATTCAAGCTAGGGAGAGCTACAGAATTGTTGCAGTTGTAGAACATAAGTTTGGTAATTTTTTCTATGTTATTTTAATATTGCATATTTCATATTATGTTGCAATCAATGCCAAAGGGAGAGATTGATGAACTACAACTGATTGTATGTTTGAAGTCATTTGTTGATAGTCAACCAAGTTACAAATATGAAAAACATTATTAGTTAATGTATTGTCATTGATGTTAACTTATTTGAGTATCATTATGGTGACAAACATCAACTATAGATTGAAGATCTAGAACAAACAAAGTTTATGTGGTTGGTAAATGAAGAGTACCGTATACACCAAGAGATAGTGAACACCGAGTAAAACATAGTGTATACCAAGCATAGTAATAACTGAGCAAGGGATTGCCGACAAAATAAGGTATTGAACGAGCAATTTAATCAAACTAAGGCTGACTAGAATGATGAGATGACAATTGATGATTGTGAGGTAAATGATAAGGTTTTTTACGTTAATAAAATGGTTATGAAAATTCAAGGAAGATTAGATGACAAAGATTGAAACGTGTTTTTAACACAACTATCGAGGATGGTTTAAGCAAAAAAATCAATGATAGAGATTAAGCGGAAAAATATAAAGGATAGAAATTAAATGAGTTATGATGTCTATATAGGATAAGTGATTCATTTTTAATCACACCTGATGCACACATGCAAAGTTTATGAATGATTGATCAAATTGGTTAAAGACAAAATTGAGCATTTTCGGTAGACATCACCGAGCGACAGAGGAAAGAGTATGTAATGCCCTGCCAGGGAACCCAGGAGAACTTAACCTAAACACGACACTAAGTTCACGGAATAATTTTTTTTTTTTTTAAATGTTTACAAACAATATTAATAATAATGCGGAAGCAACACAATGAAGTACATGACATACATGAAATATAACTCATAGATGATTAACATTCCTCGAGGGTTCCTTGACGTAGAATTACTTAAACAACTAATCTACGAATACAAATATAAGAACTGACATAAAGGTTACATAATCTGAAACCAATTACATACATCTCATAATAAAGATTACATATACAACTGATACCATAAGGTATACTACCTAATCAACATCCACTGCACAAGTCGCAGGGTATGTAATAATACATAATAACCAATACAATGCATCCTCCAGAGGATGATAACCAATATAAACATATGGTATAAATACACAACTCAAATCACTGAGCAAGTCTCCAAAAGACTATGAAGATGAAATTGCAACAAGGAACATCCCGGCATGAAGAAGAATCCGTCGGAATCTCAATGGTAATAAGAATCACTACCACCCGACCACGTGGAACCAAAGGTCCACTCCCACCGTGCTGAGGAGATAGTAACAGGCTCATCACACGGGGTATACAA
>MU226379.1:1478054-1494027 GCA_018584345.1 Thuja plicata | reverse complement strand
TGATCCATGTGCATATAAATCTAAGGTCAGTATTGTCAGAAAACCATAATCGAAATGAAATCCTAACATATACATAAGCATCATTAAATAACCTTAAATCACATATACACAAAAGATACAACATGATAATAATGGATCAATAACATACTGAAAAGCAACGCATGAATATCCTTGAAATCACTTGAAAGAGCTAACACATACATACTATGGTCTAAAAGAGATCAGAAACTGACACAGGCAGACAGACAAAGGGGTAGGTATTACAGAGTATTACCAAGAAAAACATAGTATGAAGTATGAGATGAACTGAAGTGAAAAAATTGATCAGATGTATTATGTACTTAGTATAGATCTAAAAATATGCAAAATAGAGTTGTAATTGAATCATATCATTACTGTATCAGTTTAACCATTGTTACAGATAAATCTCTTAATCGAGTAGGACATGAAAGTCTTTATTATGACATTCTAATGAATGTTGAGTGTTTTCTTGTTGAACCCATAGTGAATTCATGGTCAAGAGAGAACTGTTAGTTTTAAATCCTCTAACCAAGTCACATTTAATAGTGTGCATTGTAACCTTTAACAGGGTTGGCTCTTCACCGAGCTCACTTCAGAACAGTGAAATATTTTGGGTTACTGGTCCCAGATGGTTTTTCCCTTAGAAGGGTTTCCACGTTAAAAATATATGTGTCAATGTGAATGATTGTTGTGGATTGTTATTTTTCTTTACACATTACTTTATTGACATTGATCCGTAATCATAGTATTAATTTACTGATACTCGGTAAACACTATATGACTAAAATTTGAGATTACATAATACATTTCACCGAGTTGAATTATATGTTTGAAATTGTTTTTATATACATTTGAAGGAATTTGGGACTGTAGGATAATTTGGAGCCCTCTAAGTTATTCTAACATGTACTATCCCAAAGCTTGAAGACAACCTAGTCATAAATAATTTAGATTTTCTTAGGTCTAAATTTTGTTGACAACATACTAAGGTATGTAGTGGAGTCGTGTATTCATCTGAATCACATGAAGGAAATCATTTTGATCATCCTAAGGTAATGATGGTTGATGGACCAATTATTCAAGTTGTAGCTAAAAATAAAAGATCAATCTTTGCTTGATCAAGGGGATGTCCCATAAGACATCTTGCTTGGACATTGGAGACCAATAGAAAGAAAGATACTCCATCTAGACCTAGGCATGAAGATACAATTAAGAAGGGGCTAAACATGCATTTGTAGTTCAACAAGAGAAGTCTGGATTCATGGACCTACTTTGGGGCAGAAATACATATGATCCATCTCAAGAAGGTGAATTTTTGCATCTCTCCCAAGAGATGTTACTTCAAGCATTGACATCATTGCTCTAGTTGTTCGAGGTTCATCTATATAAATATTCCTGTGAACATGCCAATTACTTTAAGCTATTGTAAAAAGGAAACTATTTTGTTGAGCCGGTGAATGGTTTCGTCTAAAAGTTTTCAGTGATGGTTAGTTTAAATTAGGTAGGTTTTCTCTTTTTAATAAGTGCATTTACACAAGTTTGTGTTTTACTTTTAAACTAGGTTTGCTTTGCATCGGTCACGTCATCCTTTTTGTCATTTTGTGTCTTTGATGCTTGACTCTGTGACCCAATGAATACTATGGCATTTGGAGATTTTGGATTCTACTACCTTCGCTTGTTCCTATGACTGAAGGTATTTCTCCAGTCAGAGCCAACTATTGTCCTCAAATTTGAATGCTCAAAATGGAGATAACCCATGCAAAATTTGATCAAAAATCATGATTTTCTCTCTAGAATATAGATAGTTTGAGATCAAATTTTGAAGGCAATGGGTTACACCATGCCTTGGCCTTAGTTTTTTTGTCCTTCAAATGTCATTTTTGGAGATTTCCGTCAATTTTTCATTTGTTTTCTTTCAAAAAAGAGCTTTTCTTTCTTGACTGCAAGTGCTCAATTTTTGGGAATCTCTATCCTTTGCTTGTTTTTATTTTTATTTTTGTTTGTTTGTTTTTGGTTTTTTTTCCTAGGTCTATTTATTTTTTAATTCCACTCATTTTGAGTTATCTTAGGCTTCCTTCCGAGCTATATTCTAAGAGATAATAAATAATTAAGGTACCTGCAAGTGGGGTTTTAAAGCCCAACTGCATGTCATTGTTCTTTGTTCAAAAGCCTACGATATGGAATTAAAAGTCCACCAAGGCCTCTTAAATCATTTAGTTGGGATTTTTGTGAGTCATTGCAAATTGTTTTGAGAAGCATTCACTTGTAATGAGGAGATAAAAGTCCATTGTTGCATTTGAAATAACATTTTCAAAGGGAAATCAATTATTTTAATGAAGATGTTATAATGAAAGTGGGGTTTTAAAATCTGATTGCATGACTTCTCTTCAACTTAAAATACTTGTAGAAGACAACATAAAACCCGTATCTCCTCCATATAGTTATATTTAAAAGACATTGCAAGATTATTTTTAAGTAAAAAGTTTAGTTGAAGTTGAGCTTTTAAAGCTAGACTACAAACATTCTTATAACTTTAAAATAATAAAATGCTTGCATAAATGGATGAAAAGTCTGACTATGCCTATAGTCGCTATTTTTTGAACCCATTACAAATACTTTTTAAAAGGTAAACATATGTATTCAGGATTTTAAAGCCCGACTACGTATGTTTATTATAATTTCAAAACATTTGAAAGACTTGTAAAGAATTTTTAAAAACTCGTATCTCCTCCATATCATTAATTTTGGATGTTGAAATGCAATTTTTGACTTGCAGGCATGAGCTTAAAGCCCAATCCCATCACTTAAGTGATGACCATTGCTTGTATTGTGAAGTAGAAAGACCGATCTAGGGCATTTTGAAAGCTTTTTTCATAAGGAATAAATCATTCTGAGTTGTATCATTATTTATACAACCCAAAATTTGGCAAGAAGCTAAGTCATTTCTTTTGCAGACTTGTTGTGGCTTATACAAACCACATTTATTCTCCTTGAGCACCATTTTTCACCAAGATTGTAATTTGGCTTGCAATTGAAAGTTAGAAAGCCGATTTTGGTGTTGTATAAGTCCAAGGAAGTTTCTATTTTCTTGCATTTTGGATCTCATACTTGGCCATTTTTCAAGAAGCTATCATGATATGAGAATGCATTAAAATTTTCAGAGGATTTAGTCAAGTTTTGTTGCCTATATAGCTACAATTTGGAGATATTTTCCTAAATTTGAATCAGAGAGTATTTGGGGATTTTATTCAAGTTTAAAGAAGTTTTTCTCTTCATATTTTTGGTTCTGAAAAAGAGATTTGTGAAGTTTATTATTTGAGAGTATTGTTTTCAAAAAACAATACATGTTCTTCCCCAAAATGATTCAAGTTGAAATGCACAATTTTACCCCAAAGAAAGAACTTAAAGAATACATATTTTCCCCGCTTGAAAATGGAATTAAAAACCCTTCTTGTGAGTTTATTTTTCCCAAAAGAGATAAGTTTTTTCCCTACAGGCAAGTGGAATTTAAAACCCCACTTGCAAGTGTCTTCCAAGCGCAAATGAAGTATTTTTCCCAACTTGTAAGTGGGATTTAAAAACCCATTTGAAGGAAACAACCTTCCCAAAATGACTTGTAATTGGATTTAAAAAACCCATTTATAAGTAAGAAGTACCCCCACATGTATATATATGCACTTGCATCTTATTTTTATACCAAGTACTTGCATTTCATTCACCTCCAGTTCTCAAGAAAAACCTTGTAATTCATATTTTTCCCCCTTTTGAAATCCAAATGCTTCTATTTTCCCTCAAGGTTTGATTTCCCAACATGCATAGCTCCATATTTTCAAAGTTATAGCTTGGAAGAAAGATCCACAACTTCTCTTGTTGGCCCATATGATCTACCTAATGAGCATGTCATTTGTCTTATTTTGCAAACAAATTTACTAAAGAGTGACAAGGTAAGAAAAAAAACATGATGGAGTCATAAAGATAAAGGAATGAGTGATGGAATGATTGCGAGCATAGAATACTTTCAAGCTTCTTTCCTAGTAATGACGATTATGATGAAAAACAATCAAGGATGCAATTTCCTTTCCGAATTCAAGATGCTTCCGCCAAATTTGAATACTTCAATCACAAAGCATCATGAAGACCGACAAAGGATGATGTAATAGAAGTCATGTCTTGTAAGACACTTAGTTTATTTTCATCATGCATTTTGTAATTTTTTTATTGACAAATTACATGTAATTGGGAACAAGTTGTAATTACAGGGGAACTTTCACTTGTAAAGTGATTACATGTAATCCAATTCAAGGTCAAGTTAGTTAGGACCTGAAGTTTGAATTAGTCAAAGTTTGTTGGGTTTCTCCCACCTTTTTCTTTCAGCCCCTCACCTATATATAGGAGGGTACCTCATTATAATTTTCATCTTTTGGCAATGCAAGAAAATTTTGCCAATTTATATATGCACTCTAAGACTTTGACCTTAGATGTAAATTAGATTACTTTCAATAAAAGAGGTAGGTTGTTTTGAGAGTTTGTGCCAATCCAAACTATGATGTGACAAAATTTTCTTGAGTTGAGCTTGATTTTTATGCTTTGTTCAAAAGGGATTTGGATTCAATCTTGTAGAGTTTGAGTTGCATATTGCATTCAGAGTTATTATTTGGTTTCAAATTTAATCTTGGAGACTTTGGGTTGTTTATCAAATATGAGATTAACATAGGATGCTCAAGCAAGGAAACCGCTTGCAGATTTTGTGCTACTTCATTTTATTTTCTTGTGCATGCAAGGTGAAATACACGTTGGATACTTTGAGCTACACATGTGTTTCATTCTTGTTCTCAAAATATCATAAGGAGCCATGTAAAGACTTTGAGTTTTCATGAGTTTCTTGGTTACATAAAGTGCTGGTACCTTGAAGATTATTTCTTATGTCTAGTCTTCTGTTTATCATAATTAGTGGTCCAACAGATACCTTGTAAGTGAGTTACGCCATTTCTTTAAGATTGTATTGTAATAGTAACATCTATTCTGAAATAAGAGAATAGGATGAATGTCCTGCCCTCATTTATCTTAGTGTAAATATTAGTTAAGCATTTTGTTGATTCCAATAGAAATAAGAGGGGGAGCCTTCACTGAGAAGTAGGAGAGACTGTGTCTCACATGCTGTGGCTGGAACCACTATTTTGCAATTGATCTTTAAAACTGTCAGTTGCAAAACCTCCGTAGTTTTGTAAGTTGTGGTCATTGTGACTTATAAAATTGCCACCCAATATACTTTACTGAAACCCATAAACAATTATATTGAGACCGATATATATAGAATTTATCTATTGTTACATTTATATAACCATTAATTTAAATGAGATTACTTTCATTTCAATTTTTCTATGATAGGGTTTCAGTTTTAGTATTGATAACTACAAATGAATCAAACAACAAGGATAATATACAAAGAATAGAAACCATTGAGTGTAAAACATCCAGTAAGGATAAAAACAACTCAAGAGCATTAGGTATAGATTGTAAAAAGTTGGACTTATTAAAAATAACAATTAAATACCATATCTAATTCAATTTAACAATTGAGTCAGTTTTAATACATTCAATATAACAAATAAGTAAGTTTCAATACATTTAATTGAAGTGTTTCACTGTATAATTTTACTATTTGAGGGTTATATAAATGTTAGAGTAGATAATATATATAGAAATTATAGACAGGTGAAAGTTAATTGAATTTCAAAAGAAACCGTGGGGTTGTGAAACAAATGGTAAGGGTATAGAAAACTATAAGTGAAATGAACATCAAGGAAATAATACAAAAAACATTAGGTAAGTTTGTAAACATGTAATGATGTGAAATAAAAATGAACATGACGGAACTAGTAGAAAGGATAGATACGTGGAAATTAATTCTACAGTGGCATGAATTCAATAAAGTCCTATAGCAGTACAATACAAAGTGCATTGCAATCCTAAATCCTATATCAAATGTGCATTACCCTCTAAAAAGTGTATACAACTATACAAAGTGCATTGGAATCCTAAATCAAATATGCATTGCAGTCTCAAAAAGTATCGAAAGCTACCCTGTAATTAAGGATTGTAAAATATCTTCAATTGTGCTCATGTCAACTTGATTTGTGTTGATTCTTATTGATTAGTATCACATAAGGAGCCCCAAAATCCAAACATGTATTTATAATCTAGTTTTTATAGAAAGTAGTGGCTTACAAGGCTTTCTATTATCAAAATATTTTACGACATCTATAATTAAAGGGTGGTTTCAATGCCTTCAATGAAATTGAGAAAAGCTAAATGAAAAATATAAGCATATTATATTTACATTATACAAATCAGTAAAGTCCTAAAGAAATACAAAATAGATTGCATTACAGTCCTATAAAACTAAAGTTCAAAGTGCATTGCAATCCTCAATCCTAAATCAAACTTGCATTGCAGTCGTAAAATTGTTTACAAATCTGCAAAGTGCATGCCAATCCTAAATCAAATGTGCATTGCAGTCCTATAAAGGCATAACAAAATAGTCTGTTATAAAGGATGTTGTAAAATGTATATAAAATAGAAAGCATTGTAAGAAACTGCTTCTATATCTTCAATTGTGTTAATGTCAACTTCATTTGAGTTGTGGCTTACATGCCTCTCTATTTTGAAAATAGTTTACAACATCCCTAAATATAGGGCACTTTTGATGCCTTAAATGAAATTTACCAAAGGTAAATGAAAAACATAAGGATAATATTTTTAGCATTAAATATAATCTACTAGAAGTGGATTAGAAACATCTTTACTATGAGAAGCATGGAAATTGATTATTTAACTTAAACCACACACACACACACACACACACCAATGGTATAGATAGAATGGACAAGTGAAAGTGAATTGAATGTCAAGGAATCAAAATAAACTGCGAGGAGGTGAGATAGATAGTAAGGGTATAGAAAACTGTAAGTGAAATGAAAATGAAAGAAATGATACAAAAAAACATTTGGTAAGTTTGTAAACATGTAATGATGTGACATAGAAATGAACATGAAGGAAACAATAGAAATGATATATATGTGGAAATGAATTCAAACAATGGCATGAAAGAGAGTTAAACAAGCATGGATAGAAAGGAATGTTACATGGATCGATCTATGAGGAGTCAAGCATATTTAATGGAGTTATAATGTTAATAGGAATCTCCTTATCCGAATGTAAGGTGAGTTGATGCATAGTAAATGTAGGTGCATGTTGCAGTGTAAGGTGGACGCAAGAAGTAATGGCAGTGAGGGTGGTGGAAGTAATGGCCACACGAGAGAATGAGTTGGTTTGGAATTCTATTTGTATGTTAGAAGCTTTTTTTGTTGGTGTGGTGTCTTTAATTTGTCCACTCTTGTCAATTTGAATTTTGAATATGAAGCTTAACTTGCAAGTATTCATCCGATTGGTTCATTAATTTCAATTTTGATTGTCGTTGAATGTTTTTTGTTGGCCTTGCACAATTTACTTGTTAATGAAGGTGGTTTAATGTTGAAGTGACCACAACATGTTCACATCTAGAAGATGTGGAGAACTCAATTTCAAAAACAATTTTGGTAAGAGTAGGATTGAAAATACCATAACCTAAAAAATAGGATGGAATACAACTAATCACTAATACATATGGGGAAAATTTATGACAACCATTTCCGATGGCTATGGTATTTCTTTTTCTCCGTCAGATTTTACAAAGGGAAATTTGATTTTTTTTTAAACATTTCTCGTGTTCATCGGAATTACGATGACATATGAGGACGTCAAAATTCCAACTCCCACGGGCATTACTTATAAAAAAAGGTAATATTTTCTCAATTTACCATGATCCCTTGTAAGATAGCACATGCCCTCATCAACTAGTTGTTTGGAGTCCCATAGGCCCTCGTCAACCTCCAACATGAAACTCAGGAGGTGTATAAGTATCTGTGTCAAATCTTGAGGTCAGTCAATAGCCATGGTCGATTACTATTTTCTCTTTTATTCACTATTAGCTTTGATTCACTGCTTTTTATTCTTTACAAAACCCACTTTCTTCGTCAAGCAAATAAAATGAAAGTAGTAAAGGTACAAATGAAAATGGTTTATTTGATATTTTATTATGTTTGCACCACAGGGTTCTTAGAGTTTGGATTTAGAGTTGTGTGAATCTGAATAATGATTATCCATGCTACCATATTGCCCCCTACTAAAGTATAAAATGAGCACTTAAATCCTACAAGTCAATCACAAGTAGTTGAGCTCCACATTTTCAATGCATAATATTTACAAAGTTCCATTTGAATTTAAGATAGCACTATTGTGAGAAAACTATAGCACCATTGCATATATTCTTTTATTTTTATTAAAGGGTTTCTAAACTACTAGTTAGTACAATATTAGTAATTTTAAGCTTGTAGTTGACAATGACTAGGAGGAAATCTATTGTCATGTATGACCATGACTACAATGTGTGAAAAGGTCAGTAAAACATATTAAATTGCTCACATCTCTCTAAAAATCAAGAAACATGCAACACATTATTTACATAGTGTTGTTAGTTCAAGATATTCTTTATTATACAAATCCTTGTTGATTCAAGGCCTATCTAAGACTAAAACTCCAATCCATAAAAACTTGAAAGCATTTCTTTGATCTATATCATAGATAGTTGGCTTAATCTCTAATGTTTAAGTCCCTAATTTGCATCCGATCTCACTTTCGACATTTATTTTTCCACAAAACAATTCAAGGGATGCCTCAACAAAGAGAGATAATTTATAAGGTTTAATTCCATAGATTTCAAACACACCGGAGATAGTTGTTATTATTGTTACAATAATTCTCACTTTCTTTTTCAGAGTGTCAATCAGCTTGGGCATAAGCCTTTACAAATTCTCTCTTTTTAAGATTTTTTCCATGTATATGAAAATAACATCCTCCATTATTGATTTCATCTTTTATACCAATAAGTCGCTTAACCTATGAGATTGGATTTATTCTCTGCTAGGATTTAATTCTAGGTTTTTGTATGAGAGTGACCTTTGAATATTTCCCTCCCTACAGATTTAAAGATGTAAACACTTTATTTTCTAAGGTGGCTTTTCCTACTCCAATATTATGTACAACCATGGAAAATCTTTCTGTCATCATCCCATTAAAGGTGTTCGATCACTTCAGTAATCTTGTGAACTATTCTCACAACTACAGATAGAAACAATGTATTAGTTTAAAAAAATTACAAATCATAAGATTTCTCTGAACAAATTGCTTATTTAAAACTTAATGGTGATATTTACCTACGAAATTATGAATCAAAAGGGGTGCTTGGCTACATACTTTGTTTCTCTCCACAACATGTAAATCAGAGAGGCTTATTTCCAAATGGAGCATCCTGAATGTTTTATCCAGGTGTCTACAGAGTTGGTAGTGACACTTTCTTAGCTTTTGTGCACACATTTGGAGGGAGAAAATGAATGTTGTAGGAAATATGGAGTTGATCTTCACAAGATAGTTTACATTTGGGAAAAAATGTAAAATAAATAACACTAAAATAAATTCGAGATGTCACAAATGTTGGATTCCTTGTATGCTAAGGTTTCTAAAATAATTACCAAAATCCAAAATGGTATCTTGTTTCAGATCTTAACTTTTTTTGAATTTCTAAACTATATTGCCATCCAATTTTTTTGTCTTCTTACTACTAACTTTAATGATTTTGTGATGATGGTTTAAATTGCATTGATAGGATCTACAAATATGGGGTAGCTATTGTGTGTCACATAATGTCTATAAAAATATTTTTGAAGGGGATTACTAGATAATTCTAGGACACACACCTTCATTATAGAACTATGCCATCTACTATAGTGTAGTTACACCATAATATGAACTGTAATCATCATAATCTTAATAGCTTTAGCCCTCCTTTTAACCATGTTGAAGAAAAGTTTCCTCAAGCGGTAATGGGGTAAACAAATTCTATGTACAGTAGAAAACATTCCTTGCATTATGCCTAAAAAGTTTAAAATGTTGTGAAAAGGCACGTAGTTGTGGCTATCTCTGTCCTAGATAATAAATACATGCTAGCATAGTGAACAGATCATCTAATAATCAAATCATTAATTCTCCTTATCTTGACTACTTTGTTCTATTTTGAATCCATCATTGTATGTCCATGTTAAGCTTCCAATATTTTCGACCAAACTTTCTCACTATTCCAAGGTTCTTTCTTAATATGTTATTCATTTTTAACTCCTCCTTTAGTGATACTATCACTTTCCTTTACCATTACTCAACTTTTTTGAAAATCATACTCTGTTGCAGTATTTGATAGACTATAATCTCTCTTCTTTATCTTGGCTTCCATATCAATTATGATCCATAGTCCCTTATGTATCTCTACTATGAAGATCACCCCTAACATTCATCTCCATCATTTCTAGACATTTTTGTCACACCATTTAGTGAAAAAAATTGCTTTGATGTTGCTAATGATTTTACAATTACTTTCTACATACTTTCCACTCTAATGTAGAGAGCATCATGGAGTTAAGTTTCACATCTTCTTACATGGTAAATTTAGCCTTGTTTTGTAACTACACTCACCTCTCAATTCTCTCTATGAGGCCTTAATCTAACTTATCATAAAAAAATTAACATATTAGAGGAATTCATTACTGACCCAACATTGTTAGAATAATTACATAAAGAAAAGCATTAGACCTTCATGGATAGTGTTGGATAGTCACATCATTGTGTTGAAAATAGTGCATTAACTACTTTCTACTAAAGCCTTGTCACTCTGATTGTCGCATGTCCTCTACTTGACTCATTGTCTTGTTTCATCACAAGCCACTATAATTTTTAGGACTCTCTACTCTTGAAAACTCTTGTGACCTTTGTTACCATCATGAGCATCACTTTTCTATGATCATGCTTTGGTTATTGATTTTATTTTCTTTCTTTCATATAAATCTTACTACTTGATAATGTAATATTGCTATGCTTCTAATTGTCACTGCTCCATTTACTATCCACTTCAACATGCCATCACATTATCTTAGGTCTATAATCTCTCATCTCACTGATAATGGATACTTAAGACTATTATTATCACAACTATCTTTATCTCTATTATTGTTGAGATTTTTGTACTCACTATGATCTATTTTTTTACTGTGCATGGTATGACCATCCCAAGTGATTGTTGATGAGTGAATATTTGTCCCTATTTTCACCTATCATAATTACATGCACTCTCTTCATTAATTCATATTGAATTCAATGGTGTCTTACCTCCACTCTATGACCTTCATGTACATTCTATGCCTACTTGAATCCTTCTTGAAGCATTTCTTTTGAACATCCATTGACCTTTTCTCTCATTCATTAAATCTATCTATTATGTCTTTCATGGCACTTGACAATGGATATTCCTTTGAAACATTCTATATCACCACTTCTTCACATTACATAACACCACCATGAATCATTGTCACCAAGTATACTTGAACATCTTGATCACTACTGTTCTCTTCTTCTAGCACCTATCCCTTGACACCGTGCAATCATTTATTTTATTTTCATTGTTCCTACCTTGACCAGAGGGCATGGATTTCTTGTGGTTTTAGTTATGATTATTACCATTTCATGATTGCACAAAATATTTACTATTCCATTTCCACTACTTGATAGCCACTATTTAGAACACCCTTTGTCACTATTTTAATCCACAAGACTGCTCTTCAACCATTTCATTACATGACAATTTGACTGCTCTAGGCATGTCTATTTTGATTGAATAAATATGTTGTTCCATACCAGGGCTTGCTGTTATATAAGAGGATTGTAATTCATTCATTTTTTTGCTTCACTTCTCAATGAAGAATATCCCTCCAAAGTGTCTTTCACGTGCCATTGTAACTATTCTTTACTTAATGTTTCTTATTTTACCCTTGTTAAGGTTAACACCCTTGATCAAACAATTTCTCCTTAACTTAAATCTGTTTCTATCTTCTTTGATGGGGATGTGACCCTTTTTACAACTATATTTATTATACATATTGGTGATTCTTCTCTTGTCATCTCTGATCCTGAAAACAGTGAGAGTCTTTGTTGTGACAACTATTTCATATATTACTAATCTTCATATCTCTTTGATCATAGTCCTTTCACCTTTTTTCCATTGCATTGTTTGATCACTATCTATGCTCACTACTATGCCTTTCTTCATGAGAGTTTCTACCCCTGATTTTTAGAAGCCATACATTTTGTTGTGGTTCATATGAAATGATTATCCTATTGTGTCTTCTTTGATTTTATCAATATCTTTATGGCCTTTTCATATTAAATTTTTATCATCGATCATTGCAATCCTCAATCCTTACTTTTTAATTCGCTACCCAAAAAATGGTCCCATGCTACCTTATAGTCATTCAAAAAATTTCAAAACAAGGGGCAGAGAGGGGTGACATAAAAGAGTGGAGGCCTTTTTTAGGCTTTTCCAACCTCCATTAAACCCTTACTAGATTGTTGTAGACACTGCCTATATATTTTGCATAATTTGTTTTACCAGTGGGACTGGTAAATTACAGTAACTAGATAATAACTCCACAGTAAAATTTATAAAATCATTTATTTAAGCATGCCTATGAAACCTATATGAATCCACTTGTAGATTGGCTGGTAGGGTTTTCATCCTTGGGTAGAAGATGAACAATTTCTTGCCCTTGAAATTGAAGGCTTGAAAATGAAATACCAAGAATGCCTTTTTCCTTTCCCCATTTTATAAACTTTTCCACAAAATAATAAAATAGACCAAGGGTCCCTGAATAGGGCTACTAAGGGGACATTACAATAGTTCCTTACATCTCATGGGTCACAAGACAATTTGGGAACAATGAGTGCTTAGAAGCACAGTAGATGGGGGCCAGAGGTGGCATAGATCAAAAAGGATTAAATTTTGCATGCTTGTGTAGTTAAGGACCTTGTAGCTATAGGAGTCCATAAGTTCTAGTGAGGAGGAGTATACCATTACATTGCATTAGACATTAATTTTGATTAGCCATTGTACTTTGTATCTTAAGCTTGTTGAAAAATACAAAGTTTGGGATCACTTGGTTGTAAATTGTCAAATCATTTGTATAAATTTCAATTTATTTTTCTTATGTATATGTGATAAATTAAAATTTTTTTTTATTATCTTATTGTAATTAATAATTCAAATACTTTTATTTTATTCTTATATTTGTGAAATATATTTATATCTTTTATCACAGGTCACGATAGTCAATCAAAAGGAATTTAAAAGAACCTTTATTCATCACCCTGTCCATCTTAATCAAATGAAGAGAAAATCTAATCTATTAACACACAAAGAACTACTCATGAACAAAGAAAAATCATGACTGATACAAGGAACAATTAACATTGTTTGCATTCAAAACATAAAAAACTTTCTTAATAATACATTACAAAAAAATTTTGTTGGAGTTTTTTCTCCCTCTCATTCCACTCTTCACAAGTTAATGAAGGCTCTCCCACTCTAGGGTGCCAAAACTTCATGACTGTCACCATGAAATTGTAGTTTAGTGATACTTAGAGGCACATTTTATGAAAACCCTAACTTGATGAAAAAATTCTAGATGTATCTAAAGGCACGAGTTTTCATTGCATCTCTTCTTGTTATAGCTTGTAATTCAGGTTCAACACTCAATTATCTCTAAGTGGTTATTATGCATTTGAGATTCCATCATTCAAACAGTTTGATTCGTTGTCTATGCTATCGCTTCCTATCATTTGTAATTAGGAATACCTTATCTTTTTTTGGTGACAAATTATCAAACAATTCACTACATTGTCTATGCTATTGCTTGCTATTATTGTTTGATAGATTTTTTCCAAGCATTCATAACTTGTTCAAAAGTACCTATTTTAGGATTTTGTAGACATGTATTTACCTTTTTCTAAATAGTAAATAAGTTACTTTTACCTACCCCTAATTATGTATTGCGTAGTATGATGAAATGATTGATCTTTTACAATCTTCAAAAATACTCTTTACCATTCATTTCAGTATTTGTATAAACTATGATGACTAATGGTTTGAATGTTGGACAAGGGATCCTCTATCATAGGGCCAACATATAAAAAAGTGTGAAATGAATTGAAAGAAGTGTTCTTCCAATTTAAAAGGTAATGGGATTAAGTATATCATTGGCGGATAATTTTGATAAGTTGATGAACATATGACGAATATTGGAATTCAATATGGTTAGATACTTCAAACCTATCAAATTGTGAATTAGGTTCAGGATGCCACAAAGAGAATGAGAGGTCAGTACAGTTGTGATCTACAAAATTGAGTGGTATACCCAAACGGTGTAAATAACATCCTTTTGCACCCTCAATTCTGTTGAAGGTTCTTTGCATTGTTTGGGTTATACCACTCAATTATGAGTTCCCAAGGATTATGAATTATGTAAGGAGTGTGCATGTTAGTGAAGTATCAAACCATTGGTTGGATCCTTGTGTACTAAATTATGTGGAATTTAAGGGAAAAGCACCATTGGTATCCCTTGTTCCAATTATTGTTCACTCTTTGGTTACCCAACCTCCCGATTAATAACTTTAAAGAAACCAAAAAGCTGACAACTAAAGACCCATTAATACCCACATGCTATATTTTGATTTTTAGTGTCTAAAAATATTTTGTATGCTTATAAAATCAATCAATTTTCATATTTTGGATGACAATGGAAATTATGAAAGATACAAAAATTAAATTAAGTAAATCTTTTGTCCAACACTATGTATGCAAGTTATTAATAGAATAGTTTCTTTGTTTGGTGAATTTTATAGTGGACTCTCCTATCCCTATATGGTTGTCCTCCACCTTCCATGAAAGTGACTACACTATTTCTATTTCCTTCTATAGGGTATTAGAATTATTTATAGGAAATGAATGAACCTCAACATTTTCGAATCTAAATTTTATGTCTCATCCACTTCTCTCTTTAAAATATGTTTCTTATTTTTATTTTTCTAGGTAAAGTAAGAGGGTTTTTGGGGCCTTGTTGGAAGCCTCTTTGTCTTGAGATAAAGGTATTTTCTGATCCATGTTATTCTTATAATTATTTAGGCCTAATTCCTTCTTTTCTTTGGAATTAAAGAGAATGCATTGTAACTTTTAGTGCAGTGTATATGCATCTTCTACGTCTTCCCTAATGTAGCCATCAATTAGATTAGTAGCTATAATAGCTAAGGGTGTTCTAGAAGGAGATGCTAAGAAATTGATTTCTTATGTATGAGATAATAAGGTATGAGGAATCCACTTGTACTGTGATATTCTAAATGTAGAATTAACTAGTAAATTTTCCTTATGTTTCATCCAACTTGTATTGTGATATTTTTAAATGTGGAATTAACTAGTAAAATGTACTTATGTTTCATGGGACCATTTTGTTAGTAGTAACTGAGAGAGGGGGGGGGGGGCTGGGGTGAATCAGTGGCTTCAAAAACCTATCTTTAAACTTAACCACCAATCAATAAATCTCAGATTATTAAGTCCCTACAAGATGCATGCCATGAAATAATAATTTAACTGTCTGTCAGTTTTCATTTTCTGACCTTGTTCTCCTTGATTAGCGATAAGCAGTAAAAACTATTTACTCACACTCAGTAAATATGCAGAGTATACCGATTAATCTAGAAATGCATATGTAAAATATAAAATAGTAAAGTAATAAACCATACACACATAGTAAATGGATTTTAACGTGGAAACCCTATTAAGGGAAAAAACCACTAGGACCGGTACCCCAAATTTTCACTCTTCTAAAGTGAGCCATGTTAGGAGCCAACCCTGTTAAAGGTTACAAACACACTATTAGGTGTGACCTTGTTAGAGGATTTTATACATAGAGGTTGTCACTTA
>MU226379.1:1422438-1472569 GCA_018584345.1 Thuja plicata | reverse complement strand
CTCTCTCTCTCTCTCTCTCTCTCTCTCTCTCTCTCTCTCTCTCTCTCTCTCTCTCTCTCTCTCTCTCTCTCTCTCTCTCTCTCTCTCTCTCTCTCTCTCTCTCTCTCTCTCTCTCTCTGTGTGTGTGACCTACATTGGCAAAGTCCTCAATGAGCACATGCATTGACAAAAAAATTCTTCACTCTTTCTTTCTCATATGGCATCATTCCCATGTTTCTATGGTTTTTGATGGGGTTTTCCTTCATTCATGTTGTGTTGTGGTTTTAGCAAACCCTTTTTCCATACACATGCAATTTTTGGTATGTCATTTAAATAAGGTTTTCATCCAACCATTTCTTTTGTAAGTTTTTTTCTTCCCATTTACAACATTCCCTAGATTGATTTTACATGTAAGTGCCATTTGTGTGAGTTCAAACCTAGCATTAGTTATGAATGATTTAGGGGTTTTCTTGTATGGAGTTTCTACAACACACAAATTATCCTTGGTTTGCAAAAATCCATGCTTGAGAAATTTTCATAAAACTTCCTTTGACCTCCTTCCTCTCTTGTTTTCCATGCCAATATTTTGAAGTCTTGATGGAGCAAAGTGACTTTTGTGACTTGCATTTTCTCGTACACTCCCTTCCAACCTATAAACTATGGGACTCTATGGTTGCTATGTAAATAAGCAGTTTTTGTAAATTTTGCATCTTGAACTCTAGTTTTCATCACTTTGGTATTGGTTTTTGTTAGACTTTCAGACCTCCCTTGCAAATTGCTTCCGAGCTTCAAAATCTCACTGATCTATTAATCATTTTATGCTTCAAACTACTTGATGCTTTTTTTCCTTGCATTTCCCTGTAGAGATCTTTACCACATAATTTGTGAAAGCCTTTTATTTTGGTCATTTTGAAATCTTCCTAACATCACCCAAGGTCAAACAATTAAGGAAAATGAACTATGAGTTCAATGGAGTTTCCTTCCATTGAAAGATTGTCTCCACACTCACATAAATTGTTGACACAAAATTTGGTCATGTCGATGTTGGAGAATTTATTTAGAGAGTGAAAAAAGTGGATGATAGATGACTCCAGGCTAAGTGCACTGAAGATCTTGGTATTATCTAGGTTACAAAATTTTCTATTTTAGTGCAATCACTTGAACTATTATTGGCATGTGCTCAACATTATGATTCTGTGAAAAGGAAAATCTTTGGACTTGCCAATGAGCTTATCCTTGATGTTACACTTGATGCCATTGAAGAATATATTGACTTATAAAAAATATGTTTCTCTAATTTTAAAATTTGCAAAGTTATGATAAGCATTTGGATCACTGCACCAAATGATAATTGGTTGAGAAAGTGAAAAAAATAGTTACTATCTTAGAAAAGATTCCCACAAGATTGAATTTATTGAAATTTGAATGACTTGATCATCTTATTGAACATGTTCATATAGAACCCAGTTGCCAAAGTGTTTCTCCCTTGGATATTCCATTACATGCTCACTGTTGTTGAAAATAATGATAGAATTGATCGAGTAAATTTGATTAGTGATTATCTGTATGATCAACTCTGTGATGTATAGGAAGGTGAATGTAGCTCAATAAATTTTTAACTCATATATCTACTAGCAAGAATTGTATCATTTCTATAAAGTAGGAGTCATGGGTCTAGTTCAAAATAGAGTATATAAGCATTCCTCACCATTGGAGTTTAAAGAATGTCATAACCATTATAACAGTTTAAATGATGTTTTTATCTATTATGATCACACCATACTTTGGAAAATAGTCTTAATGAAAGGATTTTGTTATTCCCTGCATACCCGTCCCTACATTTTGTAGGCAAAATGTTGGGTCCCCCTTTTTGCTTTCACCTTGTTTCTTTTTCTCTTTGTCTTTCTCCATCCTTTACTTTTGCAAGGGTCATTTTCTTTGATTTTATGGTTCTCTTCGCTCTTGGACCTAGTCCCGAATTATTTTTCTTCTTTGTTCTAGCTAGATTCCAGACTTTGGATTCTTTGTCACTATTTCCTCTTTTACTAGAGGGTGCGGTTGCACAGAATCCCCAGGCCCGGAGTCTGCGGGTTTGCCTTTTTTAGGGTTTGCGGAAGGAAAGAGCAGGATATGTTTTTACCCTAAGGGTATAAATAGGTTTCACCAGTCATTATCACATTTACCACAAACAAATTACCTAGAGCGACTCCAGAGCAATTAAGGTGATTAAGCAATGATTAAGTGCAAATTTCTCTTGGTGATTAACAGTGCTTGAACAACGATTAATAGTTGTGCATTCATGGTCACTCGAGATTGGTCAGTTCTAGAGCACCTCCCATGCTTGGTCTCTCACACTCTTTGGATTTCAAGGTAGGCCCTTCTTGTTCTTCCCTCATGCTTTATATTTTTTTTTGCTTTATTTGTGTTTTTAGTGTTTTTGCTTTCAGTTTCTTCCTCATTTTTGCTTCTGGTTTCTCATTCTGGTCTTGTTGTCACCTCCATTTTTGGGACAGCTCTACCAGAGGGTTGCCCGCCCTCTGTGCAATTATAAATTAGTGTAAATGCTTGTGCATACCCTATGAATTTTGTAATTATTTGTAAATGGCTATATATAGGCTTGTTTTGGGTCGGCCTATGAGTTGTGCTTCGGCCCTCGTTATGCTTCGACCCTCTATCTAGTTTTTGTACCTTGCTGTACATGATTCCTTCATGTTTAAGTGGCGAGCTTGTTGTGCCCCATATCAAAACCCCAAATTTGGAGCTCACCCGAGAGATGTCTGCCTGGTTCAAACTTAGTGCCTCGCTTGTTCAAGACATGGTGGTTTTCTCTCCTCTGTCAGCTCATCCTTAATGGCAGGTTAATTCTCCCATACATGAGCATTCAAAATTGGCCCAAGTGGCATTCATGCTCTCGCGTGTTTGAACAACTATTAACATTAATACCATTACTCCCATTACTGCATGACCACGTGACATTCCCATGTCAGCCTTGTATAGATAACCCCCAGTCATGTCAATAACGGTCAGTTTTCCGAACTCCGGGTCCCAAGTTTCCCTTTGATCTTTATTTCATTTCATCGCATGAGCTAGAATCCCCGGAAGCCTGGGCATTGATCAAATTCCTTAGTCATTTCATTATATATATATTTTCAAGTTTTGATGCAAACTAACACCATTTTCAAGATATACACGAAGCGGTGGTGAAATCTCTAGAATCCAAAATTTTATTACATTATCTATACAGACGGCAATCTGGTCTTGCAGGTTGCCAAAAATCACCTATCAATCATGTCTGAAGCATCAACATCTTCTCCACCCGGGAGCCCAAAACTCCCCACTACTGCTTCAACCAGGACAACTGTCAGGACAAAGGCTGATAAGGCCTTGGAAAAAATCCCACTATCAATGAAATATTTGAACAGAGAGGTAATTCTAGGATCAAAGGTTGATTCCAAACTTCAATTGGTTACTGACACTGGTGTTGAAGAATGGACAAAAATATAGGCCCTGGTTAAGATAATGTTAATACAACGCAAGTCTAGAGATATGATGGCACTCAATGTGGCCACCTCCAGAATCCTTAAGGTTGCCTACTTCCCCTACTCGGTGTAGGCTCCAGAGCTCATCCTCACCTTAGTAGAACAGTACAACATAGCTGTTCGGGTCATCATGCTTGCCGCTCCTATGTCGACGATTATCCAACTCCCATGGTGTCTCTGGACACCGCAAAATTCTCTTCGGGACTGGAGATCCCCCAATTTTCCAACACCATAGTTATCACTCAAAGCCTAGCACTGACTGAATTTGAGAAGCTCCCTCAAGCGGCCCGACAATACCTCAACACCAACTGGCTCAGGACTCCTAGGAAAGATTTTAGAAAGATGAAGTTGGAGATCCCCCAGATAGAATTTAAAGAAAGTATACAAATGGGAATCATCGCACTATGCAAAGTCTTTGGAGAGCCCCATGCCTGGGAATTATCGGCATGGATGTATTACTTCTTGTTTGGCATCACCTTCGGCAGCCAAACTTTTGATTGGGCAACAGTCATCACCAATCACGTGGATGCCCATCTTGTTAAGGTCGGCTGGTCCCTCAAATTTTACATGACTTCTTATGTCTTATGGGAACTAGTGCAACAATGCCCCATCACCAGAGGATTACTTACGATCGGGGAGCTTGGGACCGGTAAAGGCCAAAATGCCCCACGGGATCATTTTCCACAAATCCAATGGGAGGCCAGTTTTCGATATTTTGCAGAGTAAATGATGCTTTCATTTACTACAACATTCTTACATGTACTCAGGATATCGGATACCGGCTATCAAAATAAGCGATGACTCTGGTCAATACTTATGGCCATTACTACATTCAATTTTAGTAACACACTTACATTCGGGTGACTGAATTCTCTGGGAAGCCCTACCTATTGCCCAAACATTGTGGGGATAGGATAATTCTTTTGGAATACTGCAGACAAATTTTGGAGTTGCACACCTTCTTTGTATTAAAGAAGGTCACTAACATACCATTCCCAATATCCTACAGGAACTACACTTGTAACCTTGCAGCTGCAAAGGAGGCCGGTAGTTAACTTAAAAGTTTAGGGCTGGCAAAATTTTATTAAGAGTGGAAGAATTTTTATCTGCTTGACAAGATAGCAACGACACTTCCTCAGGTAACAGACCCTCATGAGCTTCACTTAGAATATTTTTGGGAAGCTTTCCAGGATGATTTTGAAGTCCAAAACTGACATTTTGTGCAAATGACACAAGGCATGATGAAGTGCCTCAAGCTTCAAAATTTTCCAAAGGAATTTTCGGACACCGGGACCACAAAAGATCTATAATACAAACAACAAGGAGTAGATAAAATGGCTCTCCCATCAGTGGACTGGGACACCCTGAAAGGCTCGATGATTGAGGATATCACCTACAATGTAATTGAACGTAGCTATGTGTATTTACATAAGGTGTGTCTAAAAATTACATGAAGAGTTGGCCCATCTCTATCGGGATCAACTTCTAGGGCTGAAACCTCTACATATGGCACAGATAGAGGAAAGAGAAAAGTGGAGACCTCACCCCAGGTCCCATCCACAGTTCCCTTTACAGAACAATTACAACTCCAACTGGTGGCGTCCCACCATATGAAGGAGGTATTAAGCACCCGGCATGGCATTCAAGTTATTATAATGGAGCTTGCCCTCCCTTCCTGATCTCCTTCACTTGTAGAATTAATGGTCTGGGTAACAGGGACCAGAGCGGAGGAGGAGCGTGTAGCTATGTTGGATGTCGGGCCCCCATTGGAAACCAGGATGAAGAAGAAAAGGACAAACAATCCTCAACCTAGGGTTGAAGCAGAGCTTGGGATGCCCAACATCCCCAAAGTGCAGATTGTCTCTTCAGATTCCCCTGAGCTAGAGAATCAACCAAAAAATCCCCTGAAGACCTCCCCTCCACATGATAACTTTGATGATATATTTGGGATAGACAAAATTGTAAATTTGCAAAGGGATATTAGGAGAGTGGTAGAAGAGATCACTAACCAAGAGGAAGTACTAATCCCCACTGAAGGGGAGGGCTTGAAAAAGGAAGTTGCCACAGAGCAGGAAGTCCGGGTAGAAGAAGAAAAAGAACCTGAACAGGTGGACATCTCCGATGTCCAAGAAGAATAGGTCATAGAGACCAAAGTACAAGAGAAGAGGCAAGTGCAGGACAAGAATTTGGCTTTGGCTATGGGAACCAGACCCATGGGAACAACTATAACCTTAGTTTCCATGCTTCAGATGCCTCTGCCCACCAAGGGTGGTATGACATTCAACCAGGTGATCCTGTGATATTACAAGTAGATCTAGTGCAGACACCTTCACCGCCTCATGAGGATAAGCCAATGGAGGAAGATGTCCCTGTAGATGATGTCGGAGAAGAACAACAACAAAAACAGAAGGAAGGGGAGAACCCCAAGGATATTAACATTGATTCTACCGATGCTGGTAGGGACTCAAACACCGAGGTAGAAAATAATGATACCATGAAAGTGGATGATGCGAGTGGTCCAAAAAACATAGAGAAAGAGTTTGAGGAGACTCTAAATACCAGGGATGAACAAAAAAACCCCAAAGGGGATACACTTGAACAATCTTTGGTAGCAAGGCCACCCCCCACCATAATGGTTGGTGGATTCTAAGAAGAGGAAGGCCCCAGCAGAGGTAAAAGCCCATCTCTCCCTAGATGAGATGATGGCATAGGCGCAAGGCACCCCCAAACAAAAGAAGGCCCAGACCCTCCATTCCATTTGAACTGGTCCGGGCGTTGATACAGTTGCAGTGGTTGCAACCCCTCCCCCAGATATAGATGTGGCAATATTAAGGGCCGAAGATTATGCAATCACAGAGGTGCCTCTAGGGAGGAGAGATAAGCATGGTGAGCTAGACCTGCTAAGAGAGGCAACTCGGGTAGTTGAAGCCCGATATGACAAACAGGCACTAAAGTTAAAAGAGAAAAGAGAGAAAAATGAAAATCTCCTCAGACTTCTAGCAGAACTTACTCATCCACTAGATGAAATCCATTTTGAAGCCTCCACCTCTGGACCATCACTTTCGTAGGGTGACATGGATGCTCTTAGGGCCATGGAGAAGAAGGTGTTGGCTGTAGATGGGTGGATCGCCGAGCAGATCAGGGCCGTAAGGAAATTCTTAGAGGTGTCACTCTTGGACCTTTACTTGGTCAATAATCTCTTGGGCCAAGTAAATGGTACCATTGTTCTATGGGAAGGAAACATAGAAAAATACGAAGGGTGGAGGACCAGATTAGAGGAAATAATAAACTCCAGAGAAGAGGCCATCACCAAGGCAGGAATTTTGGGAGAGGAATCCTTCAAATTCCTCTAGGCCTAGTACTCTAGACTTGGCCTCAAGATTGAGGTATGCAAGAAACTAGTCATGACCCTAAAGGAGAAAGTCATGGTGGTCCGGTATCCTTTGGACCCGTACAAAGCAATCATTGGAAGGGTTTCACAAGTTGATTCCTTCACCACCGGAACTTGTGCCCCAGAGGATTATATCCTCAGTAAATATGATGAGTTGATGGAGTCTCGGTATCAGTCTGTCGGAGACTTCGACGGAGGGAAATTATCATGAATATCTAAGATGATGCTCTGGGCTCATGACCTTATGAATCTATTTGATGAATTTGAGGACAGAGCACGGGATATTAAAGAGAAGTTAGGAATTGTCTATGACTGGTGGAACAACATCAAGGACATAGATGGAGATGGCATTAGCCAAATTTTAGAGACATTCAAGAACAACAAAGGACAGTAAAGTTCTTCAAATTTCAGGGATTTTCACCAGTAGGGTGTATTTTTGAACATTCATTATTCTTTGAGCATAAGCTCCCAAATTCTAGAATTCAGGATCCAAAGTTTTGTATTCATTTAGAGACCCGTGTCCAGGTTCCTCGAAGCTGACCAGTCTTTATACAATAGTTAATAAGGGTGTTAGAAAGTACATGACCCCAATAAGGCATGTGAGTTTGGGGGATGACTCTGATAGGTGCTTTTCCCAAGATGCTGCTCCAGCATTAACTACCTGGTGCATCAAAGATAGTGAGCCACATTTTTCATTAATGAGGCATGTAGCCTCAAACTCTGGGAAGATCAGATTTCTTCTATTCTTTCTCTGGCACTCCTCTCGAGGCTGATTCTTCCATCCTTTCCTCTTGCCTTCTTCCTCTATCATGTTAGACCTCTGCTCATCTTGAGGTGATTGTAAGTGGTGCAGGTAGTACCGGCCACCGAATATTATATTTTAATGTTGAGTATACATTTAGATTAGTTTTGTTTTAGGGAAAACTTTGTGTATAAATAACAAGTCTGACCTCATTTCAAGGGTCAGTGAAATTGATAATTTTGTAGTCCAATACTATTAGCATTTCATTTCTCAGTACTTGTAGAGCTCAATGCTCAGTAGTTCTTAGTAGTTAGATGCTCCCTTAGGGCCATTGATGTACACACTAGTGATGCTGGAACACCCTGTTAATGAAGAAGGAAGAGTTTCTGGCAATGATGTTGTTGGCATTCTGATCTCTGAGTTAGCTATATCTCTTTCATGCCATATGTTTCTAATGTCCTTTGCTCTGGTGATGTATTAGATTAGATGATCTCATTTCCCCTTTCTATTGAATATGTATGAATTGATGGTTATGTATGCATTCAGTATTTAGTGTAGTTCATTAGAGAATTGTTGTTGTTAAAGATATATTTCATGACTATAAGTAGAATAATGAATTCCTAAACTTGATCTATCTTTTGTTGTTTATTTGGTAAACTAGTGCATGCTTGTAGGAAACCCTGACCTATCATAAAATCCCTGGAGAAGACAAGTCAAAAACTAGCTATCCCCCTGAACAAAAAAAATATTCACTTGCCCAAATGATCTCCCACACCATCGAGACCTGACACTCAGATTCTTGAAGGCCTAGAGAATTTATTTACTGGTCAACCTTTACAGGTGAAGTTTGCCGGTACCCCGGTACCCAGTGAAAACTCTTCCTCTGTTGATGAGACCGGTCACAAATTCTTGTCAACAGAAACTGGCACTAGAAGGAGGGCATGAGCTCATCCCCTTCAGAATACTTTGATTTCACACCGCCTGAGGGTTCCCCAAGCCATAGTTTTAGGAATCAATCTTTTAGTGGGATTGGGTTTTTTTAGCTCGTGCATTTTGAAAGAATCCTTCGATCAGACTCAAATCCAAGAAAGTTTGTTGAACTCCAGCCTCCTGCTTGAAAGAAAAGGACCCCATAAACCAAGTAGCCTGCCAATATTATCTGGGGATTTGCTACACCGTAGATACCCAAGCTCCTCAAATAACCTCGGGGACCAACGCTCCACCTAGCCAAAATCAAACACACCCAATGTTGACATACTTTGGTAACACTGGGTCCCCAATGGAGTAGTTCCATAGCACTACCAATGATCTTCCTCTCCATCCAGAGAAGATCTGCCCTAGATATGAGCATCTAGGCCCTAGAACTACAGAAGAACATAACCAGGCCTACAAGGATGCCATGAATCAACATTGGGTCCAACATAAGGACATTGTGACCTAGATGTTTCCTCTGTCCTTAGGACAGAACAAGCTACAACATTTGGTAGGAAATGGAAGATGCCTTCTTGATAGCCTTCTGCAGTCATGTGGATCTGACGTGGTCTCACAGCCAATTTATCTCCATCAGGTGGAACCAAACGAACCCCTTGCCACATTCAACCATCGGTTCCAATGTGCCTTGAAGCAGTGCATAGGCCCCTTCATCCCATCCACCGACATGACCATCCAGACATACCTGAATGCTTTGGGCCCCATTGTTTCCACTCTCCTTTGGAGAACCACCACCGCAAATGACCAGGATACTATGGAAAAGGTTTACAACCTGGCCCTAGAGTTGTCCTGTGGTTTGAGAAAAGCTCCCGGTGGGATTGGACAGAGTACACCATTCAACATGATATCCGACAGAACTTCTTACACCGGGTGATACAACCCTAATCTAGCAATGGGTGCCCCGAAAATGGCCATGGGCCCACCACCTCTGATAGACTAGCATGCCCTATACATATATCCATCATAAACCCAGACAATGCCAGGTCTTGAATTCATTCCCTAGAACTAGCCGTAACAAATGAAACAACCACTAACACAACCCTCTAGAGTACCCTTCTTTCAGTCACCTACGACTAGAGGATTGCAGTCCTTGACTCTGGGAGCTACTATCACTTTCCTTGGGAATCAACCACAACAACCATCACACTATGACGCAAACACCCATATGTTTACCGAGGTTGAATCCCTTCGACGATTGGTGTCCTCACTGACTATGGACATGGGACACCTGAAGGTGGGGCCTTCTGTGCCTCACAACTCCAATTCCTAGAGAGGTAATATTTTCTCTAGACAATGAAATACCAATTTTGGAGGTAGAAAATACAATAGTGGGCCTCGGTCTAATCAAAAGCAATGGAACAATGATGCAAACATTGAAGGTCCTCCTCTGAACCAAAACACCACTTAGGGCGATGCTGGACCCATTCATCCTGCACAGCTCATAGAATTCCACCCCCTCACCAACTAGTGTAGATTGCATGACACAGACTCTCATTCCGAGGTGAACTGTGCCACACTGGAGACGATCATCATGATCTCCCAATTGGAGAAACAAAAATCTATTGATCCTACTCCCCCGGAAACATATGCAAAAGAGCTTATTCATAGTGCCTTCACTTGTGAGACCATCTTCTTCAGGATAGGTGAAGAGGATGAAGAAGAGCCCAAATTGCAGGGGTTCTTTGATTAATCTATCCCAGCTTTTGAGTCCAATGCATTCACCAACCCCCAGACTCCCTAAAACACTTGGAGTAAAAGGCTAGTTTACATGCCAACGCCTCCCAAAGATACCCCTCCCTGGGATAATACAATTGATCACTCCTTCCCACCGAAATGGACTGGCTCTAACCAAGCCAGGGACCCAGCCAAGGGAAGCCAACTTTACCTTGGGGAATGTTTGTCATCACTAAGGCATTAGAGAGAACCACCACCTCCATGACCTTGATAGAGGTTTTGTCAAATTTTCATGAGCAGAGAAAGTCTCTTCTGAAGCTCTTAGGAAACCTAGAAGCTGTCAATCACCCACCAAAGACTGTTACATTTGACAAATGCCAATTCCGCTGTCTTGCGGGTAAACACAAAGGATCCTCCCTTCTTACTAGGCTTAAACATACAAGGGAAGAACCTATACAACTGCTTGGTATATTTCAGTGCTTCAGACAATGTCATGCCCTTATCCATATGCCAGAAGCTCAGAATCTTTCCCACTCCATCCAAAGGCGCAATATTCCAACTGGACAAAACTGCTATAAAAATGGTAGGTTAGCTTAAGAACATTCAGATTCAGCTCATCTAAGACCTCCAGATATCGAGCATAATAGAAATCCAAGTGGTAGACATCCCCGAAACTTATGGGATTTTGTTAAGTCAGAATTGGTCCAAGGCCCTTAATGGGTATTTCTCCATGGAATTCTCCCACTTGTGGCTCCCCTGGGAGGGGCAGTCTAACCAAATTCAAGTAGAGAGTGAACCTAGGATGAATCAGGACCTCACTAACATTGGGAGGGTGAATGAAGTCTTGTTCTCTAAATCTTCCCCCAGGGTGTACCGACCTCTAGAGATCCTAACATTTGATTTCACCTCTGGGGAGGATCCTATAGTTGTTCAGAGAATCTAGGACCTAGACAAAAAACTGAGAGGTGAGGTTAAATCACAAGGTGATGCAGCAACTCCTGCCACACTCTTGTCTTACACTTAGTGTCGAGTGCATTATCAAAAATATTTTGAACTAGAGTGTGAGCCTTGTATCGCCACTGCTACCCATCCCATCCATGCCCTCCAGGAGAAAGAACACAAAGTAGATTTTCCTGGACCTAGTAATCATTCCGGCAGTACAACCAAGGTGCCGCCTGTCTAGGAATCCCAACCAAAGGCTTCTCTGGAGGAAAACCTCACCCATGTGCCATTGAAGCCAAAAGAAACTCCTCCCAACCCTCCCAAAATCAATCCAAATACCACTTCACCTTCCCAGGCCCAGAAAATTAACAATGACACATGGACCCTGAAGTTTGACGAATCTCGGTCTAAACAAGGCTACGGGGCCAGAGTGGAACTGATCAACCCGTGGGGGGAAATCGTTCCTCGCAACTTATAGGCTATAGTTTAACTGCACAAATAACATTATGGAGTATAAGGCCTTGGTTCTTGGACTCCTTTTCACACTAAGAAAAGGAATCACCCGTCTCAGGGCGATGGGTGATTCAGAGTTGATCGTTAAACAGGTTCAGAGCCAATATACTTGTCATGATAAAAGGCTGGCCGCATACCGCAACCAGGCATGGAGCCTCATTGAAGATTTTGATGCTTTTGGCATCGAGATTATTCCTGAGAAAACAAATTATGTTTCAGATGCCCTTGCCATGTCTTTCAGCACCCTTGAGCCAATGGCTGGCTCCCAGCTCAGATGGTCCCCACCCCATCCATCCTGGACAGTATCACCCACCTTCAGGTTTTTGAGGATGATCAACATATTCTTGACGATACCGGACAGAGTGAAGAAGAAGATGGGATTATTGAATTACCAACCAATACCATCCCCAAGGGGATGGTAGCTCTTGAACGCATCTTTGATTTGGACCCCCAGGGCCGAGAGAAGATATCATCCTCCTTTGAGGGAGGAAAATTTGAGAAGGTTAACATCAGCCAGGTTGATGAAGATAAATTTGTACACATTGGAACCTCCTACTCCCTAGAGGAGAAGGATAAGATTCTTGTGGTTCTCTAAGAATACATTGACGTAATTGCATTGGGGTATGAGGATCTGAAGACCTATGACACATCCATCATGACCCATACTATACCACTAAAACCAGATGCTAAGACCTTCCAGAAAAATAAAAGATCGGTAAACCCATTGATAGAACCTCTAATTCATCAGGAGGTTCAAAAAATGCTATCAGCCCAGATTATCTTTCCTATCCAATACACAACTTGGGCTTCCAACCTCGTCCCTATGTGGAAGAAAAATGGTGAGATCTGCCTTTGTGTGGACTTTCAAAATTTGAACAAGGCATGCAATAAGGACAATCATCCTCTCCCCTTGTTGGATGAGGTGTTACAAATCGTTAACAATTCCCAAATGATATCCTTCCTGGATGGATACTCCGGGTATAACCAAGTCATGGTTAAGTAAGAAGATAGAGACAAAATGACATTCACCACCAAGTGGGGAATGTTTGCATATCAGAGAATTCCCTTTGGCCTCATTAACGTAGGGGAAACATTTCAAAAGGCTATGGGAATTGCATTTGAGGGCCTAGTAAACAGATGCATAATCATCTACATGGATGATTTGACCATCTTTTCTTGGGACAGGCATGATCACTCCACCCACCTCACCCAAACTTGCGAGAGATGTCACCGGTATGGAATTTCCCTCAACCCTAAGAAATGTATATTTAGGGTCATGAAAGGGAAACTGCTCTAGCATATCATCTCTGAGAAGGGTATATCCATTGACCCTGAGAGAGTTCAAGCACTTCTGATTCTACAAATGCCTGACAACAAGAAAGAAATGAGATCTTTCTTCAGAAATAAAAACTTTGTCTGGCAGTTCATGACTAGATTTCCCGAGATAGTTAAACCACTTAATGACATGATGAAGAAAGACACAAAGATTGAGTGGAGCCCCAAAGTGAAGTGAGCATTTTCTCAGATCAAGCAAACCATAGTGGAGGCACCTATCTTGGCAAGTCCAAACTATTACCTCTCATTCCACATATACTCCTTCACTTCACCGCATTTTGCAGCAGCAGTCCTAACCCAGAAAGTTGAAGGGGAAGAATGACCCATTTATTTTATGAGCTCCCCCTTCAAGAACACCAAAGTTTGATATTCATCATTGGAAAAGAATGATTTTTCTCTAGTCTAGGCCGTGAAGAAATTTCAGCACTATATTCTTTGGAGAAAAGTGCATGTTATCGTTCTAGACCAGGCTGTGAAATCTCTACTACTGCAGAGTGAACTGAGAAAATGCTAGGGAAAATGGATGGCCATCCTCCAAGAATATGATCTAGAAATGCAACCCATGAAGATAGTCCAAGGCTAGGGACTATGCAGAGAAATGGCGGAAGGAAATCCACATATAGAATACAAAACTTACAAAGTGGAGTTCGTCCCTCAAGACCCATGGTATACCAATTTGGTGTACCTATTTCTCAACAAAAGATTCCCAGAGGGGCTCGCCCCAAACAAATGTCGCACCCAAGGGATAAAAAGTGCACACTTCATGATAAAAAATGAAACGCTTTTCCACAAGAACTATGAAGGTATTTACCTCCGGTGCATTGATCGGGACCAAGCTGCTAAAATAATTGAAGAATTTCATGGGTAGTTTGGAATGGGGCATGGCTCAGCTGATGCCACTACCCACCAGATTCTCTGGGCTGGATACTACTAGCCCTTCATCTTTAAATATGTCTACACTCACGTTAGGAGGTGTCACACTTGCCAAACAATGACACATCGTGAGCGAAACCCGGCCATGCCCTTGTAGTCGGTCTTTGAAGTTAGACCGTTCACCCAATGGGAATTTTATTTTATCAAGGAAATCAACCCCAACTCATCTGCCAACCAATGGTACATTTTGACTGCTACCGATTACTGTACCTAGTGGTCTAAAGTGATTCCTTGCAAAAACAACACGGTGGATGTAGTTATTAAATTCCTAGAAGAAAACATAGTCACACATTTCATAATGTCATTTTCTATAGTGTGTGACAATGGTTCAACATTTTCTTTGGTGTAGTTACTTGAATGGACCTACAAAAGGAAGATCACCTTGAAGTTCTCTAGCAACTACTACCCCTAGGGTAATGGTGTAGCTAAATCCACTAATAAAAATCTGTTGGAGGTGATCAAACATCTGTTATAACAAAACCTCTAGAACTGGCACAAAAAACTTAGATTCTCCCTCTGGGCAGATTGTATAAGAATAAAGGCAGCCCTGGGGACTTCCCCATTTCATCTGGTTTACGGCCAGAATCCATTATTCCCTATAAACTTAAAAATCTCGGTCTTATAGTTTTGCAAGAATTCAACAACCAGGACAACATCGTGGAAGTTCAGCTCCTAAACCTGGTGAGGATGGAGGAACAAAGAGACACGGTGCTGGAGCATTTTGTGTGTCATCAAGCAGTAGTTAAATGTTGGTTTGACCGAAGATCCTAATATAAGGCCTTTCAGATTGTGGACCTGGTCCTTCTGTGGGACAAGACCGGGGAAAAGAAAGGAAACCACACCAAATTTCAAAGGCTCTGGCTTAGACCATATCTGATTTATAAGATTTGTGGGGCAAATACTTATCACCTCAGTACCATGACCGGAGAAGCTGTCCTATTGCCTGTCAATGGATAGTTTCTCAAGCACTATTTTGAATGAGGTAGGTGGTAAGTCTGCCCAAAGTTGTACTATATGTAAAAAATCCCTTGCTTGTAAATATCTTTCCCAATTCTCCTTGGGAGTTCCTTGGCCCTGTAAATAATTTGTTTTCCATCCTCTGAGACCGCCTTCCTTTTCCTTGTTTGATTTTGTTTTTGGTTTTCTTTTTTTTTGCGTTTATTTTCCAGGTTCCCAGCATGTTGCTCTCTTCTTGTAGACAGGTATGTTTTGCATGACATCTAGTCCCTAGAATGGTACCTTATGCATTTCGGGTAGTTTGGAATATATTGTTAGCACATTGGAATTTTTCCACACTCTGGAGTTGTTTTATGCGTATGGTAACTGGTTATGAGTAATCTTCATCAGATTCATATCTTGAAAGTCCCAACATTAGTTAATAGAAAATCTTAGAAGCAAGTAATCACATGGTCCTTGAGGGCAGATCGGTTGCACTGGTTATTGGCCAAATCTAAAAATCATAAAAATATCCTGGGTCTAGAATGTTCTCTCCTATTCAAAAATTTAAAATGGGTGGCAAGGTGAAAGAAGTACCACTGTAAAACTCAGCTAATCTTAAGGTTCACGGTGAAATGAGTACCGCCTTCCCATCTTCAAAATAAAAGAAAAGAAAGAAAAGATCTGAAGAATAGAGAATTCTGGTATCCGGGGGAAACGAGCAAGGTATGATGATTTTGGTTTAATTCATTTAGTGCCTCCTCTCTGATTCTCCTGGAAGTCATCGACTTGATTTTCTTTCAAAGCACACACCTCACAGCTAACGAAGGACCAAATGATTGAATCATTGATGAGTTAGATTTTCTTAGGCACCTCATGCCTTGCAAACAAAACACTCCAGGTAAAGATAAGTTCTAGTTTTGTTAACCAGAGATTCTAAATTTCTTGAATGCACTAAGGCATTCGTCCCAATGAGTCGCTATTTTTTATGCCCTGCATGCCTGTCCCTACATTTTGTAGGTAAAATGTTGGGTCCCCCTTTTTTCTTTTGCCTTGTTTCTTTTTCTCTTTGTCTTTCTTTGGCCTTTGCTTCCACAAGGCTCATTTTCTTTTCTTTTTTGGTTCTCTTCGCTCCGGGGCCCGGTCTTAGAGTGTTTGTCTTCTTTGTTGCAGCCAGATTTCGGATTCTCTATCACCATTTCCTCTTTTGCTAGAGGGTGTGGTTGCATGAAATCCCCGGGCCTGGATTCCAGAGGTTTACCTTTTTTGGGGTTTGCAGAAGGAAAGAGAGGGATATATTTTTACCCTAAGGGTATAAATAGGTTTCACCAGTCATTATCACATTTACTGCAAACAAATTACCCAGAGCAACTCCAGAGTGATTAAGGCGGTTAAGTAGCGATTAAGTGCGAATTTCTCTTGGTGATTAACAGTGCTTGAACAACGATTAAGAGTTGTGCATTCATTTGAGACTGGTCAGTTGCAAAGTGCCTCTCATGCTTGGTCTCTCACACTCTTTGCATTTCAAGGTAGGCCCTTCTGGTTCTTCCCTCATGCTTTCTATTTTTTTTCTTTGTTTATGTTTTTGGTGGTATTTTATTTTGGTTTATTCCTCATTTCTGTTTCTGGTTTTTTTTTTTGGTTTCTCGTTTTGGTCTTTTTGTCACCTCCCGTTTTGGGACAGCTCTGCCAGAGGGTTGTTCGCCCTCTATGCAGTTGTAAATTAGTGTAAATGCTTGTACATACCCTATGAATTTTGTAATTATTTGTAAATGGCTATATATACACTCATTTTGGGTTGGCCTATGAGTTGTGATTTGGCCCTCACTGTGCTTCAGCCCTATGTCTGGTTTTTGTACCTTGTTGTACATGCTTCCTTCATGTTTAAGTGGCGAGATTTTTGCACCCCATGTCAAAACCCCAAATTTGGAGTTTTCCCGAGAGATGTCCACCTGGTTCAAACTCGGTGCCTCACCTCTTTGAGCCATGGTGGTTTTCTCTCCCCTCCATCAGCTTAGCCTTAATAGCGGGTTAATTCTCCCACACGCGAGCATTCAAAACTGGCCCAAGTGGCATTCATGCTTTTGCGTGTTCGAATAGTTGTTGGCATTAATGCCATTAATCCCATTACTACATGACCATGTGATGTTCCCATGTCAGCCTTGTATGACTAATCCCTGGTCATGTCAATAACGGTCAGTTTTCTAGACTCTAGGTCCCAAGTTTCCGTTTGATCTTTATTTCATTTCATCGCATGAGCTAGAATCCCTGATAGCCCGTGCATTGATCAAATTCCTAAGTCATTTCATTATATATATCTTTTTTGGGTTTGATGCAAACTAACACCATTTTCAGGATATATGCGAAGTGGTGGCGAAATCTCCAAAATTCAAAATTTTATTACATTATCTATATTGACGGCCATCTGGTCCTACAGGTTGTCGAAAATCACACATCAATCATGTCTGAAGCATTAACATCTTCTCCAACAGAGAGATCAGAACTCCCCACTACTGCTTCAACCAGGGAAGCTATTAGGACAAAGGCCGAGAAGGCCTTGGAAAAAATCCCACTATCAATGAAATATTTGAAGGGAGAGGTAATTCTAGGATCGAAGGTCGATTCCAAACTTTAATTGGTTACAAACACTGGTGTAGGAGCATGGGTAGAAATGCAGGCCTTGGTTAAGATGATGTTCATACAATGCAAGTCTAGAGATTTGATGGCACTCAATGTGGCTGCCTCTAGAATCCTTAAGGCCTCCTGCTTCCCCTACTCAGTGCAGGCTCCAGAGCTCATCCTCACCTTAGCAAAACAATACAACACAACCGTCTAGGTCATCATGCTTGCCGCTCCTGTGCTGACGGGTTATCCAACTCTCATGGTGTCTCTGGATGCTGCAAAATTATCTTTGGGACTGGGGATCCCTCAATTTTCCAATGCCATAGTTATCAGCTAGAGCCTGGCACTTACTGAATTTGAGAAGCTCCCTCAAGTGGCCTGACAATACCTCAACACCAACTGGCTCAGGACTCTTTCAGAAAGATGAAGCTGCAGATTCCTCGGACAGAATTTAAAGAAAGTATACAAATGGAAATCATCACACTATACAGAGTCTTTGGAGAGCCCCATGCCTGGGAATTCTCAACATGGATGTATTATTTCTTGTTTGGCATCACCTCCGACAACCAGACTTTGGATTGGGCAACAATCATCACCAATCACGTGGATGCCCATGTCATCAGGGTCGTCTGGTCCCTCAAATTTTACCTGACTTCTTATGCCTTATGGGCACTGACACAACAATGCCCCATCACTAGAGGATTACTCATGGTCGGGGAGCTTGGGACCGTTAAAGGCCAGAATGCCTCATGGGATTATCTTCCACAAATCTAACGAGAGTCCAGTTTTCCCAGCTTTTGCAAAGTAAATGATGCTTTATTTTACAACATTCTTACAACCACTCGGGATGCCGGATACTGGCTATCAAAAGAAGTGATGACTCTGGTCAATACTTATGGCCATTACTACATTCAATTTCAGCATCACACTTACATTCAAGTGACCAGCTTCTCTGAGAAGCCCTACCTATTGCCCAAACATTGTGGGGATAGGATAATTCTTTTCGAATACCACAGATAAATTTTGGAGCTGCACGCCTTCTTTGCATTGAAGAAGGTCACAAACATTATGTTCCCAATAACCTACGGGAACTACACTTGCAGCCTTATAGCAAAAAAGGAGGCCGATAGTGAACTTAAAAGTTTAGGGTTGACAGAATTTTATTTAGAGCGGAAGAATTTTGATCTGCTAGACAAGATAGCAACAACACTTCCCCAGGTAGCACACCCTCATGAGCTTCACTTAGAATACTTTTGGGAAGATTGCCAGGATGATTTTGAAGTTCAGAACTAGCATTTTGACTAAATGACACAAGGCATGATGAAGTGCCTAAAGCTTCAAAAATTTCCAAAGAACTTTTCAGACACCGTGTCCACAAAAGACCCGCAATACAAAGAACATGGAGTAGATAAAGTGGCTCTCCCACCGGTGGACTGGGACACTGCCAAAGGCCCAACGATTGAGGATATCACCTACAATGTAATTGAATGTAGCCATACGTATTTCAAGAAGGTGTGTTCAAAAAGTACACAAAGAGTTGGCCCATCTCTGTCGGGATCAACTTCTGGTGCCGGAACCTCTGTGTAGGGTGCAGATAGAGGAAAGAAAAAAGTGGGGACCTCACCCCAGGTCCCATCCATAGTTCCCATCATGAAACAATTATAGCTCCAACCGGAGGTGTCCCACTAGATGAAGGAGGTATTAAGAACCTGGCTGGGAATTCCAATTATTAAAGTGGAGCTTGCCCTCCCTTCCCGCTCTCCTTCGCTTGCAGAATTAATGGTCTGGGTAACAGGGACTGGAGTAGAGGAGGAGTGTGCAACTATGTTGGATGTCGAGCCCCCATTGGTAACCAGGAGGAAGAAGAAAAGAACAAACAATCCTCAGCCAAGGGTGGAAGCAGAGCTTGGGATGCCCAACATCCCCGAAGTGTAGATTGTCTCTTTAGATTCCCCTGAGCCGGACAATCAGCCAGAAAATCCCCCGGAGAGCTCCCCTCTGCATGATGACTTTGAAGATATATTTGGGATAGACGAATCTATAAATTTGCAAGGGGATATCGGGAGAGTGGTGGAAGAGATCACTGCCCAAGAGGAAGTGATAATCCCCACTAAAGGGGAGGGTCTGAAAAAGGAAGCATCCATAGAGCAGGAAGTCCGAGTAGAAGAAGAAAGCAAACCCGAATAGGTGGACATCTCTGATGTCCAAGAAGAATAGGTCAAAGAGACTGAAGTACAAGAGAAGAGGCAAGTGTAGGAAAAGAATTCGGCTTTGGTTGGGGGAACCAGACCTACGGGAACAACCGTAACCTCAGCTACCATGCTCCAGATGCCTCCGCCCACCTAGGGCAGTATGACATTCAGCTAGGTGATCCCAGTTATATTGCAAGTAGATCCAGTGTGGACACCTTCGCCACCTCTGGAGGATAAGCCAATGGAGGAAGATGTCCTGACAGATGATTCCAAAGAGGAACAACAACAGCAGTAGAAGGAGGGGGAGAACCCTGAGGATATTAACATTGATTATATCAATGCTACTAGGGATTCAGACACTGAGGTAGAAAATAATGATACCATGAAAGTGGATGATGCGGGTGGTCCAGAAAACATGGAGAAAGAATCCGAGGAGACTCCAAATACCTGGGATGAACAAAAAAACCCCGGAGAGGATAAACTTGACCAAACTTTGGTAGCAAGGTCACCCCTGCCACCACAATGGTTGGTGGATTCTAAGAAGAGGAAGGCCCTAGAAAAGGTAAAATCCCATCTCTCCCTGACTAAGATCATGGCACAGACATAAGGCACCTCCAAATAGAAGAAGGCCTAGACCCTCCATTCCATTCAGACTGGTCTGGGCGGAGATATAGTTGCAGTGATTGCAAATCCTCCTCTAGATATAGATGTGGCAATAGAAAGGGCCGAAGATTATGCAATCAAAGAGGTGCCTCTGGGGAGGAGAGATAAGCAGGATGAGCTAAACCTGCTAAGAGAGGCAACCCGGATAGTTGAAGCCTGATACGAAAAACATGCGTTTAAGTTAAAAGAGGAAAGAGAGAAAAATGAAAATTTCTTCAGAATTTTAGCAGAACTTACAAAGAATCTGACACCTTTAGTTTAGGGGATGACTCTGACAGGTGATTTTTCCAAGATGCTACTCCAGCATTAACTACCTAGTGCATCAAAGACAGTGAGCCACATTTCGCATTAATGAGGCATGTAGCCTCGAACTCTGGGAAGATTGGATTTCTTCTATTCTTTCTCCGGCACTCCTCTTGAGGATGATTCTTCCATCCTTTCCTCTTGTCTTATTCCTCTGTCATGTTAGACCTCTGCTCATCTCAAGGTGATTTTAAGTGGTACAGGTAGTACCAGCCACCGGATCTTGTATTTTAATGTTGAGTATACAGTTAGATTAGGTTGGTTTTAGGGCAAACTTTGTGTATAAATAACAAGTCTGACCTCATTTCAAGGGTCAATGAAATTTATAATTTTGTAGTCCAATACTATTAGCATTTCATTTCTCATTCATTGCAGAGCTCAATGCTCAGTAGTTCTTAGTAGCTAGATGCTCCCTTGGGGCCATTGATGTACACACCAGTGACGCTGGAACACCCTGTTAATGAAGAAGGAAGAGTTTCTGGAAATGATGTTATTGGCATTCTGATCTCTAAGTCAACTTTATCTCTTTCGTGCTGTATGTTTGTAATGTCCTTTGCTCTGGTGATTTATTAGATTAGATGATCTCATTCCCCCTTGCTATTGAATATGTATGAACTGATGGTTCTATATGCATTCAGTATTTAGTGTAGTTCATTAGAGCATCATTGATGTTAAAGATATATTGCATGGCTATAAGTAGAATAAAAAATTCCTAAACTTGATCTGTCTTTTGTTGTTTATTTGGTAAACTAGCAGGTGCTTGTAGGAAACCATGACCTATCATAAAATCCCCAGAGAAGATGAGTCAAAAACTAGCTATCCCCCCGAACAAAAAAAATAGTCACTTGCCCAAGTGATCTCCCCACACCGTCGAGACCTGATATTCAGGTGCTTGAAGGCCCAAAGAATTTATTCCCCGGACAACCTTTACAAGCGAATTTGGTTGGTACCCTGATACCCAGTGACAACTCTTCCTCTATTTGAGACCGGTCACAAAGACCCGTCAATAGATTTCATTGGAGGATATTGTTGCTTTTGTAAATTGGGGAAATTTGTTTATTCAATTTTCCATATGTACTTATATAAAATTTGAAGGCTTCCCCATCAATAAATATAAAATCTCAATGCATTCTATCAATAAAATTATACTATTGGAGTTATGTAGGTAGTTGTGTGACTTGCATAAACTTGTTAGAAGCTAGGGTTTTCGTTGCACCAAAAGATCAACCTATTAATGCCCGATACAACTACTAGACTTATAGAATCCATAGGAGGCTGTTAAATCATGTTGTGAATCCTGTGAGGGATGTTGGCCCACTGTCAACAATCCCCCTCCTAGTGTCACTCACCATGGCCTGCGTGATTTGAACCTATGATCAAGCTCTGATACCATTTGTTGTAAGCTAGGGTTGTTGTTGCACCAAAAGATAGACCTATTAATGCCTGATACAAGCACTAGAATTATAGAATCCACAAGAGGTTGTTAAACCATGTCGCGAATCCCGTGAGGGACGCTGGCCCACTGCTAACAAAACTTACTCTCAAGCAAACATAAAACAAGTGTTAATTTTTCAATTATAGTAGGTAATTATTATTGTTCTTATTATCTTATATTGGAATGGGTTTCTGATGTTGTGTTTGGAATTCATTTTTTATTAGTGATGTCAACATATGTTTCTATGGAGGGAGATCAGATTGGTTATTACTATTTATTGATGATTGAAAGAAGTGTATAGGTACTGTACTATTGATCTAGAGTGAGCGAAGATGGTGATATGTACATGGATATGTTTTGATCTTATGTCTAAGGTCACATGGCTTAATATTGTATATTGGATTAGTTACAGATGTTTTGGTGAAGACTGGGTACTGGATAGTAATAGTGATCTTTGACAGAGTCAATCTCTGTATTTTGAGAATAAATTACGTGCAACATGGATTCAGGTTATGCGAGCTTAAGGGATGGAAAAAAAAATGTGAAGGAAGGTTGTTTACATTTTGAAGGTCGTAGGACTCTTGGTGATGTAAGTTGTAGTGTGTGTTCTGGAGGAGACCTATTTGGAGCTGACTTTAGATATGAAGCATGTATTATGGATTGTGAGTGTGTATTACAGACCTTATGTTATATTTGATGGATTATATTTGATGTTTACTTGTTATAGGTACCATGTGTATCTTATCAAGAGGTTAAATGTAATCATTTGTACATTGGAGAAGCTGAATTGGCTGACCTAATTTATTATTGTAATAGGGTATATAGGAGAGAGATTTTCTTGTTGGAAAGTGTGTGTGAAGAGTGAGAAAAGTGGAAATGTATTTTTGGAAGCTGCGAGCTTGTGTCTACTGGATGTAAAGCAGAGGTGATTATGTTACTTCATTGGAACTGACCAAGCAAAGAAAGTTGCTATTAGATATTTCAATGGATTGTATATCTCATATACATTTGTATTTCAGACTATAAGTCCTAAGGGTGGATTTAACCTTCTTTAGGTAGTGTGCCTGGGCAGTGATCCCACTGTTACTCTTGAATCCTAATAGGGTTTGTCCTTTAACAGGTATTGTGTACTGTAATGCATCAATAAGCTCCTAATAGGGCTAAATATTTTAACATGGATACTATAATCTCAGTACATCATTTGTGGGTGCTAATTCCCACCGGGGTTTTATCTTTAACAGGGTTTCCTCGACAACAAAGGATTGTATTATCGTGTTGGCATTTACCGTGTTATCATTTGGATTAAAGTTTTGATGTATAAAGTTTAACGTTTAATAATCTATCCCACTACTGATTATCCCCCCTCTTAGTTGTGTTGGTGGACTATTATTCCTAACAATTGGTATCAGAGCTACTGGCCCTTAGAGAGAAAACTTAAAAACTTGAGGTGATCCTGAAGATGACATTCTCTATAAAGGATAGTCTGAAGTTTGATCCTAAAAAATTTGACAGTTGGAAGAACAAGATGAGAACACATTTTCTATGCTTGGGAATCAACTACTGGATGATTACGAAGAAGGATGTACAGATGAGGGCTAAGGATGAACTAGATAAAGCTACTAATGAAGAAAAGAAGATATTTTCATATAACATTGTCACAAGAGAAGCATTGATTAGTGCGCTCTCTGAAGGTGAATTCACAAAGGTTAAAGATTTGGATTTTGCACATAAAATTTGGTCAAGATTGGAAGCACTATATGAAGGAGATATGTTTACTAAGTAGACAAAGTCGCAAAAATGGAAGACAAAGATTGAAAATCTGAAAATGAGAGATGATGAGAACATTAGAGCATATGTACAGAGAGTCAGAAAGGTTTTTATTGGGATTAGAAACTCTGGAGGCACATATAATGAAGAAGAAGTGATTGCAAATATTCTAGATATTTGACACCTATTTACAAAACTAAAGTGAAATCTATAGAAGAGATCATACCTTTAATGGAAAAATTTAATAGAGAGATGTTGATTGCAAAAGTAACTACTTTTGAGGCTGTAGAGATGGGAGATTCATTACCTAAATTTGAGACAACATTCAAGGTGACTGTGCATAAAAATAAAAAGACTTTATCAGGAACTACGATCACTAGCATAAGTCACTTGAGAGAAGAGCTTGGTGAATATGTCAATGACTGGGAACAAATACATGAAGAAGAAAGAAAGTTAGATGAAATTGTGGCCCTGATTGCTAGAAGAGAAAAGAGAGGTAAGGGGAAGTTTTAAGGAAATTTATCTCTAAAATTTAAATTTCATGCAATAAGATAGGTCATTTTGCACCTAGATGTCCTACAAGGGTTCCAAAGAATAAATCCAAGTTTTATAAACCTCCAAGGATAAGGAATGCTACTATTCTAGTGAAGGTGTTTATGATGATGATGCTATTGATTATGATGAGATTGGATTTATTTCTATCAAGGATGATGAACCTATTAATGAAGAAAGAGCCTTAGTGTCACATGTTGAAAAGAAATCTGAATGGGTCATAGAGAGTGGTTTTTCACACCATATGACTGGAGATAGAAATAAATTTGTTAAGCTAACCAAGTATGATGGTGGTTTTGTGATATTTGGTGACAATACTCCTAATATTATCATTGGAGTTGGATCTATTTCTCTGGATGGAAAGACCAATATTGACAATGTGTTACTTGTTGATGGACTTAAGCATAATTTGTTGAGATTTGGAAAACTATTGGACAAAGGTTATCAATTGAAATTCATTGATGGGAAATGCTCTATCAGAATTAAGTCAGGAGACTTGATCGCATCTGGTACTAAAACCAGAGGTAATGTATTTGAATTAAATACACTTGAGGTTTCTTGTTTTGTTGCGAAGGTTGATGAAATTATGGCATAAAATATTTTGTCATGTGAATTTTGATAATATTGTGAAGGCAAGATTGGTTTGTAAAGGCTACTAACAATAAGAAGGTATAGACTTTGGATAAAAAAATTCTCATGTTGCTAGGCTTGAGGTTGTAAGATTATTTCTTTCTTATGTTGCACACAAAGACCTCAAAGTATATCGGATGGATGTGAAATCTATATTTTTGAATGGAGATCTAGAAGAGGAAGTATATATTAAACAACCAAATGGATTTCCTTTGACAAAAGATGAGGACATGATTTTCAAGTTGAAGAAAAATTTGTATGGACTGAAACAAGAACCAAGAGCATGGTATGCATGAATGGACATGTATCTACTTTGGCTTAGTTTTAGAAAAAGTAATGTAGACAAAAATTTGTACTTGATAACCAATGAAGATGGAATTCTAATAGTTGAATTTTTTGTTGATATCATTTTTGGAGGAAATGATGTAATGAGTAAAAGGTTCTCTAAAGAAATGGAAAGTGAATTTGAGATGTCAATGTTGGTGAGATGGAATTTTTCCTTGGATTGCAAATTAATCAGAACAAGAGTGGCATTTTTATTTCTCAGAAAAAGTATCTTAAAGAAATGTTGAAAAAGTTTAGAATGTAAGATTGTAAACATGTTGGAACATCTATGGTTATTGGTCACAAGCTTACCACCACTAATGAATCTCAGAGTGTTTTTCAGAAAAAGTACAGATTTATGATTAGATAGTTACAATAGTTGACTCAGACTAGACCAGATATTGCTAATGCAGTTGGAGTTGTGGCAAGATATGAAGCAGATCCTAAAGAGACACACCTTGTTGTTGTAAAAAGAATATTTAGATATCTGAAAGGAACACTGGATTATGGCTTATGGTATAAAAATCTGATGATTTTTATTTACATGCTTATAATGATGCTGATTGGGAAGGAAATATTGATGAAAAAAAAAGTACAAGTGGTGGTGCATTATTTATTGGGAAAATATTGGTTTCTTGGTTAAGTAAAAATGAGGATTGTATAGCTTAGTCTATTTCTGAATCTGAGTATGTTGCTTCTGCTATAAATTGCACACAGATTGTTTGGATGAAGCAAATGCTGAAGAAAATTGGGATAAATTTTGATGAGCCAGTGGTTATCTATTGTGATAACACTAGAACACTTAATATGCAAAAGAAGCTAGTAATGTACTCAAAGACTAAAGATGTTGCCATTAAGTATCATTTCTTGAGAGACAAGGTAGCAGAGAAGGAGCTTAGATTGGAGAATATCAACACAAAGGAACAAATAGAAGATATATTTATAAAACCTTTGCCAAAGGATATCTTTGAGTATACCAAAGGTATGCTTGGGGTGTGAGCCCTTGCAATAACTAAATTGATGCAACAATGCACCAGTCTAGTGGCTTTCAGAGCTATATCATTTACTGGACTTGATGTATGGATATACTCCTTAGGGGGAGTGATCGCAGGAACATTATAGAACACATTTGAGTGATTTTGCACCTAGTTGTTGGAGGCATGAATATTTGAAAAAGCTACACCTTGCGGAAGGAATATGGTCTAAATAATCTAGTTATGACACCCTTTTCCATTGTTGTCAAAGGGGGAGAGAATCTATTAGAAAATCCCTACTATTTTAGGGAGAGTTGTGTTGAGGATATTGAGAAGATTGTATTGAGAGAGTACTTTTGGGTTGATGGATTTTCCCATATGTTTCCATCAATGCCAATGGGGGAGATTGTTGGAATTGGTTTCTGATGTTATTTTTGGTATTCATGTTTTGTCACTAATGTCAACATATGTTTCTATGGAGGGAGATCATACAGGCTATTATTGTTGCTTGATGATTGACAGAAGTATACGCGTATTGTACTATTGATCCAGAGTGAGAGAAGATAGTGATATGTATAGGGATATGTTTTGATATTATTTCTAAGGTCACATGGATCAATATTGTATATTGGATGAGTTACAGATGCTTTAGTGAAGAGTAGGTATTGGATGGTGACAGTGATCTTTGACAAAGTTAGTCTCTGTATTTTGAGAATAACTTACGTGTGACATAAATTCGGGTTATACAATCTTAAGGGACAGAAGAAGACATGTTAAGCAAGGTTGTTTATGTGTCACGGGTTTTAGGAATCTTGGTGATGTCAGTTGTGGTGTGTGTTCTAGTGGAGACCTATTTGGAGCCTAACTCAGGGATGAAGCGTGTATTATGGATTATGAGTGTCGATTATGGATCTTATATTATATTTGATGGATTAGATTTGATGTTTACTTGTTATAGGTACCATGTGTATCTTAGCAAGAGGTTGTGAAGCCTAATTGGATGACCTAATTGATTATTGTAATAGGGTATATACGAGAGAGCTTTTATTGTTGGAAAGTGTGTGTAAAGAGTAAGAAAAGTGGAAATGTATTTGTGGAAGCAGTGAGATTATGTCTGCTGGATGTAAAGAAGAGGTTGTTACTATGTTACTTCATTGGAACTGACCAAGCAAAGACAATTTCTATAAGATAGTTTACTGGATTATATATCTGATATATATTTGTATTTTGGATTGTAAGTCTTGCGGGTGGATTTAAGCTTCTTTAGGAAGTGTGCCTGGGAAATGAGCCCTCTATTAATCTTGACTCCTAATAGGGTATGCCCTTTAATAGGGACTGTGTACTGTAATGCATCAATAACCTCCTAACATGGCTAAATATTTAAATAGGGATACTGTACTCTCAGTACATCATTTGTGGGTGCTAATTCCCACCGAGGTTTTACCTTTAACAAGGTTTCCTCAAAAATAAAATATTTTGTTATGGTGTTCAAATTTACTGTGTTATCATTTGGATTAAAGTTTTGATGTATAAAGTTTAATGTTTAATAATCTGTCTCACAACTGATTCACCCCCCCTCTTAGTTGTGTTGGTGGACTGTTATTCCTAATATCTTCATGATAAAAATGCTAAGGATATGACAGAGATTATTCTTCACCCATACAATAAAAGACCTTTTTTTATTCAAGGGGAAAAATTTAAAAATTTACTCAGACAATTCTACAAAAATGAACTATATTTTGAAGATTTTTGGGCTGATTGTGACAATGAACATGTACTTAGGAAGAGAGATTATCCAAACTAGCCTCTTAGAAAATCAAATTGTTCTAGATAAGTAGGATACCCAAAAAATTCTGTTGATCCAAAGACATTGGGTCTTCGGTACAACCTCCAAAATATATGTTCAACCTATCACGAAGATGAATTGGTCAATTGCTTAAGATACTTCTATCAAGAATAAGACCTAGAAAGTTAAAGGAAGCAAGAAGAAACATGTACTTGACAAAGAGGTTGTAGCTCATCACGCTAATACACAAGACATTCTTGAAAAGTAGATCAATATTGATGATTAGGGCATAAGATTTGTAGAGATTTCCACCCCCATTTGCATAAAGAATAAAAATAAATGGAGATATCTTATTATCAGATTGCTAAAGTTATTTTTGGTGAATTAACTAGGGAAAGTGATAAATAAATCATAAAAAAATAGATTGTATTTAAATTTGCACAATAAATATAAAGAGAGGGAGATTAACCCACGACTGAAACAAGAAACAAAATAAATTGTGTTTTTATATTCAATACCTCATTGAGCCTATTGATTATTCTTCTATACCTTTTCAACTCTCCTTTTTGGATAAAATATACCAGATATAAGTGATATTGGAAGCACCATACAAGCCATAAGACATGGAAGGATTATCTACTTACTCAAGGATTTAAAATTCTCTGCTTTAGTAGGTTTATCAACCATTGGTCAAACTAGAGACATTATTAGACCCTTCTAACATTCTTTCAATCACTTGACAACATTTTTTAACATTGATCCATTATAGAAATTAAGACAATAGTGACTGCCCTATATTAGCCTCACACAACTACCATGTATCCAATCACCATACCTTGGACAACCTTGTACACAAAAAAATAAAACCAACTTGTTTACACTCTTGGAGGCTCCTGTCACAACCATTCACTTGGTTCCTAACCATACACAACACAAATTTTGAACCAAACTAATAACATTTACCCACTGTTACCACTGTCACTTCAGGATAGTTTTCCATACCTCTGAGGCAACCACTTTTTAAAGACCTTCCTTTGATCACTTGGCATCAACTACACTTGGAATGGATGGAACCATGTTCCCTACACCTGTCCATGCCCTTGACACACCTTCCAATGCTTTATTATGATTTGTACCCTTAAACTTGAAAGCTTATTGTTGTTTAATGTATTATTTCTCCTGCACCATTATTGCTAATATATTTAATTTTTTACATATTTAATGTATTATTCTTCAGGTCATGTCAATGATCCTGTGCAAATGCCATGTCATCCAAGGTCAAACCCACCTGTATTGCTGACTATAATGGTGGCAACACGCAACATGCAGACATCCTCTACTACACATAATATTGGTAGATTCCTCTTTTGATCTCTCTTTTGTTATGTGTTTGTTTAACTTGAAGTGTTCTTTCTTGGGGGAATTTCATAGTATATTCATTTTCTACAGTAGGAGATGCACATGAGGATGTGCTAGAGGCAACTACTGGTGATAAAATACCATCATTTCCTGGATCTTCCGGTATTGCTAGTATGGGAAACTTTGTAGGCCACATTGGTGGAGAGCGATGAAGAATTGATTCCCTTAAAGATACCTAAGGTTCTAGGTACTTTAAAATTATCATTATATATAGTATAATTGTAATTTACTTATTGTCACTCATTTTGGACTAATGATCCCATGATTTTTTTTGCAGGAAATGATATTTTTTATAAAAATCTTAATGACATTACATTGTAGATATTTGAGCCTACCATACGTAAAAGGTGGAACATCATATGTGAACTAACCCTAATCCACTATTTTGAATTCATATCATTGCTAGAATAGTTTTCCTTTGATCCCTTTCTTAAACTATATTAAAGGTAGCTTTAGATCATTTCTGAATCTAATAGGTTTGTTTTTTCTTAAAAGGTGGAATGACCAAGAAAAAAGGTTAAAAGATGAACTCACAAACTGTATGGTTGGGTGTTCATAGATGACACATTTGAAAAAACCAAGCTCCTTAAGAAATATGACACATATCTAAAGTATGTGAGGGACCAATATAGGACACATTTAGATAAGAACATAAAGTACGAGCGTCCCACCATGAATCAAGAGAAGGAGTGGAAGGACTTGATTTTGGATGTAAAGGAAAAAAAGAAATACACCAGTAGATGCCAGAAGAAGGTATGTGATACTATTAAGAATGTAATTATGTACTAATTACTCTTTATATTTATATAATCTAACATATTTCAAAAATTTCATAGACCGAGTGACACATCAAAGGAAACCAATGCAAGACAAGAAAAAAATGGGCAACACATGCTCAGCTCTAGTGGTTATATGAAACTTGCTGCACGAATTGTAAGTATCAGTAAATGAAACATCACATCAAAATATTTATAAATTGCAAAAAAGAAAATTTAAGAAACAAGACAAGAAAAATTCACGATACTAAGCAAAAATATAGGGCTCTAAGTTCAATAGAGTGCCCATAAAAGATGACATGAGAATTGCCTATACAGCAAGGTGAACGACTATGAGAATTGAGTGAGAAAATAGGAGATTCTGGTGCATTCGTCACACAGGTAAATAAGCTAAATGAAAATTATTTCAAATTGAATATTTTACCAATAATCTATTTGATGTTAAGTTCCAACATCAAGTGACTATATTTGTTTTAAATAATCAAGCAATGATAACAATGTGCATGACGTTTGAATGCAACTTGTTAATCATGGAACACAACCTACACATGACGAACATCCAGATGTGCATCCCAGTAGTGGAGGTATTTATTTTCTATTTAATTTTTTTTGTGTAATTATTAATACAATTAAACATCTTAAATTGAAATTGGTGTAGTAATTAATGTAACCTTTTTTGTTAATATTTTAGAGCATGTAGTCAGTGGTGACCATAGCTTCATCTCTGTGATTGTACTATGTAGTAATTAATGTAACCTTTTTTTGTTAATATTTTAGAGCATGTAGTTGGTGGTGACCATAGCTTCAGCATCAATCATCGAGAGTTGAAATTTACATTTGCATCCTTGACCTTATCGTAAACCAAAATTCTAGATTTTCTATTTTTCTTGTAGAGATAGTGGGCACTCTTCAAGATCCCCCCAAATTCAAAATCTAATAAATTGGGAAGGCCTGATGCTAGCATGTTAAAATTATTCTTAGGTGATTCCACCATTGATTTGCATCCATGCCTGTGTTAGAATGAAAGCTTTTAAAATACAATAAACACATCCATCAAAGCATAAACAAAACATGGCATTCGTAAAAAAAATGTGCTTTCAGGGCTTCCAATAGTTGTAGGATATGCACAAACATGATTTGTTGAAAAAGATATAGAAAATTTCAAGCAAATGCAATTGGCAGGTGTAAAGCTAGATTCAACAATCTCTGTTAGCATTCCCCCTGCGTGTGATAAAGTAAACCTTTGGCATTGGGTATGGACATATATCAAAGTATAATGAAGGTGAAATTCTATCAAATATTATGATTAGAAATGTTCTGGTACATATGCATACAAAATTTGGAAGCACCTATCTCATGATATGCAGGAGTGACTAGGGAGTATGACCTACAAAGAAGAATTTTTAAACAAATAATATTTTTGTTTTAAGGTGCATAAAGATTTTAGAAAATAAAACTCCAAAATGTATTCTATGCTTTTAAATATTTGATGATAAGGTTTTACAAAATTTCAAGAAAATTCAATTGGTAGGTGCCAAATTCTACAACCTTTGCCAACATCCGCCCTGCATGTGTTAGAATGGAAGCTCTAAAAATAGGGTATGGACATCTATCAAAGCATAAACAAAACATGGAATTATTGAAAAAAATGTGGTTTCAGGGGTTCCAATGGTTGCAGGATATGCACAAATGAAATTTTTTGAAAATAGTATAAAAACTTTCAAGCAAATGCAATTGGCAGGTGTAAAGCCAGATTCAACAATCTCTGCTAGCATCCTCCCCACATGCAGTAAAATAGGAAATTTGGAACTGGGTCTGGATTATATAATACTTTTCTTTGATTTGGGATCGAGCTTCTATTGGTGTTTGGATATCACCATGGATTGAGGATATTTTATTTTCATGGAGTAATCAACCATCATATCATAATTCATTCCATTGATCCTCATTTTATTGATTTGCCTTGGTTTCAAGTTTTAACATTTTGAATTTGAGAAAATATTTCTTTAGCATCCCATTGGAGAGTTCCAATAGCAATGAATCCCCGAACATATTGTACAGATGCATTCTTAGCATTGTTTTTTGTTTGGAATATGTCCCTTCATCGTTTCTTATGCATTTACGAGAGCAACTTTGATCTATGAACTTCTCCTCAATCATACCGAATCTCCAAAGAAGATCCTTTCATGTCCACCCTTGATCTTCATCATTTTAGTTGTTTTCCTTGATTCTCTTAGAGTTTTGAGATATCTCACTGTATTTTTCATGTCATTATTTTATTGATTAATATATGTTTATTTCCCTAGAGTTGCAAAACTAGGGCATCGTTAAACTTCTATGATTTCTCATGATTTTATTGAGTTTGAGTTTTTACATTATTCCTCCTTTTAGGGCTTCAAAAGTAGGTTCACTTTTATTGTTTCAAACTTAGATTGCAGATAATTTTTATCTATAATGAACCCTAGCCAACATATTTCACTCCTTTTATCTTTCTTGAGCACAAAATACAGTTTGCAATAAAGGACAGGGCCAAGATCTCGCTTACCTCTAGTTGTGAAAGTCTTTCAAATAAAAGAAATAGCTCTAAATGATCTCAGGTTCATTTAGGTAGTCGAGATTGAAACATGAGCAGCCTTACAAGCTCCTTAATGTTCCTTGATCTTTATAATAAAAAATGGTGATAATGAGTCGATATAAGGAGACGATTAAAAAATGAAGTCCAAAAGCCAAACAAGAACAAAACAAAATGAGAGTGAGGCGGGAAATAATCGGAAACAAACCTAAGTATCTTCTATTGGTGTAGTCATGGAGATTAGCGGTCGATGTAAGCTGGTGCAGTCAGGAAAGTAGCTAGGGAGCACGAATGCATGCTATGAGAGTTGTCATAATGAATCATAGAGGAGGCTTCAAAATGGGCTTTCCAGAGCAAAAGCTCCTAGAGAAAGTGCATATCGCGGGCTTAACCAAAAGGAAAATGATTAAAGTTCCCTCCATCCCTTTTCACGCTAAAAATAAATTAGCTAAAATTCCCTCCAAATGCATACCTATTATTTGGAATTAAGGCCTTTACAATTTTTATTAAAAAAATTAACATTTACAATGTTTAATGTTGTTAATTATATTTTTAGTTATTAATAAATTACCAACATTTTTAACTATGTTTTTAATTACAAGTTATAAATTATTAATTCTTTAACTATGTTTTTAATTCTTTTAGAGTTACATTCTTTAAGTTTTAAATGGTCATTTATCATTAAATTTTCAATTTAAGTCTATTTAAATAGTTGTGTATGCTAAGTAGGAGATATTTTCTAGAGCAGGTCAAATTATGATATTACTATCAGGATTCAACTGTGTGGTTTTTGAGTCAAACTCATTGACCCATGTTTCATGAGTAGTGGTTCACAAGAAGGAATCTCTCAGGAGAATGAAAATAACACTTAGCACTCATTGCATCTCGGTGATGCTCATAGAGGTACTTCCTAGATGCAATGAGTTTTAAGTATTCCATTCATTATCATGAGATCGAGATGGGTTCTTTTGAACCACTACTCATGAAATATAGGTCAATGTACTTGACTGAAACACTATATAATTAAATCCTGATCAAAATATTACCTTTACTTCTTCCTTCAAATAATAACTCTAGGTCTACTAGCCCCCAAACATTTTTTTGGGTTTAAAACTCCCAAACTTCCTAAATTAGTTATACTCTTCAAACAACTCACTGATTTAGATACCCTACATGTTTAATTAATTGGACCACTATAACATGATATAATCTTCAAACCAACGGGCTTAATTAATTTAATTTGGAAAAATCTTGTTAACTATATTAACTATCATCCATTTTAGGTTTGTAATTAACCCTATTCTGCAGAGGAAGTATTCAAAATGCAACTTGTCACAATAAACCATAATTAAATTTTTTTTGATGCTATAAACAATTCCTTTTGATTCTGATTATAGTATCTCTAAGTTAATGGTGTTTATCAATTAATTTTGATCAAATCACTTGGAAGTCAGATTTCTAGCATGAGACGGGTGTAGATGGATTTCTCACGTAATAAAAATCCTATTAGCAAATGAGCATTACTGGTGAAATGCGATTATTAGGGACTAAATATTTTGTCATTTATTTGGTCCTTTATTTAGTCATTTTTGTTTAGGTGACTAATTATTTAGTCATTTTTTTGGTAGTTTATTTAGTCATTTATTTAGAAGTTTATTTAGTCACTTGTATTTAGTCATTTATTTGGTAGTTTATTTAGTCATTTATTTGGTAGTTTATTTAGTCATTTTTGTAGTAGTTTATTTAGTCACTTTTTATTTGGTAGTTTATTTAGTCACTTTTATTTTGTTGACCTTGTGATTTTACCTGGTGACTATTATAGTCACTTATTTAGTCATCTATACTTGTAAATTAGTAGAATATGATCAATTTTAGTCATGTGACCAAAATTATTAGTGGTGTGATTAAAATTTTTAGTCACGTCATATTTTTCAAAATGTACTAGTATTGAGCAACTGCTGCCACAATTAGGGCCCACTTTTCTTCCTCAGTTAGGCAACATCCTCTTCTTAAAAATTTCCCATCATTAGATAATTTATTAATCATAAATTAATGTTGACTATATCTTTGTGTATCAATATCTAGTTCATGCCCATCCTCAGATGAATCATAATCACCAGGGGCTCCATACGTATGAGAAAATAATGCATTCACTATTTTATTGTGATCGAACTCTTGTTCTTCTGAAAGCTCCTGTTCCAGAATCTGTGCCACCACACATTGCAAAGATGAATGAGGGAGATTACATGCCAGACACCAAGGATTCTCATTAACCATGTGACTCCTTTACTTATTTAAAGGATAAGGAGTACCCATACTTTGTTTTGATACCTTTGGCTTGCCAAGCTTCCATGATGTGTTATAAGGCATATCCTATAATCTGAGTCTATTGAAATATAGCTTATCATTCCTAGGTTTATCACCTCTTCCCACCTTTAGTGACAAATCTTGCAATAAATTCAATGCCTTATCCAATCTGTCCTCTTCTTTAATTTTCTTGTGAACCCGGAGGTTATGCAATTTAGTGTCATCTCTTTTTCCAATTTTCCCAACATCTTTCCTATTGTTCTCTATTGTAAAAGCAACTTTGAATGCATCTTGAATTCTTTTGGTATTCCTTGACACAATTTCATAATTAGTTTTTCTATCATAAGCATCTATATAAAAAACTAGACAACACTCATTTGTAGGTTTCATATGTGGTGGTATCCTAAACAATAATTTATTGAATTCAGTTACTGATTCATTAACTCTTTTGTTACACTTGTAACCTCATGAAGCACAAACGAAGGATCATTATGGTCACCAAATTCTTCCAGAAATTTCCTTTTCATTTTAGTCCAACTGTCAATCAAAGCATCAAGTAATGCTTTGAACTATTCCCTTGCATCTTTGGCTAGATATTGAACAAAGAGTTTCATATAAACATCCTCATGAGGGACTTCATTATTCTCCATGACATACTCAAAAGTCCCGACATGATTTTCTCCGGTCTCACAACTAGTCCCCATGAATTTAGGTAACTCTTTCCTCCAATCAGCCAAAATATAATGAGGCGCTCCCAAAATTCTAGTGAACTTAAAAGGTTTGTACTTATTCACATTCATAGGTTCTCTTGTAAAATCCAAATAATGAGGATCATACTGATATTGGATATTATATGGAGGTGAGGTGGGGGTGAATGTGTGCATACTGATTGTATATGGGTCCCCTGCTATAATGGTTATTATTAATAGGGGGACACTGATGTATTATGAGGGTCAAAGCCCCTTTGTTGTCCTTGATCCATTGGTGGTGGTACATTGCCTCCATCCCCATAGTTATCTCTTTTATTACCATTTTGAGTACCCTGTCTTCTAAGTGATTCCTCTTGATTGTCCTCATTCTCAAAATCTAGATTATCTAATTGGTCAACAAAACACTGGTATTTCCTACGCAACTGGACATTACTGTCCCTCGTCCTTTGGAGCTATGATAAAAAATCACACACCTTGTTTTCAAACTCTTGTCTTACATCAGCTACATTCCCATGAGAATCCTGAGACCTGTGAGAGCTTGAAGGGGAAGAAGATCCAAACCCCACAGGAGGAGCACCTCTGGGAAAATGACCACAACCAAATCCTCTTGTTTGTCTATCAAATTTTGAAGTTCTCTATCCCTCTGACTGGAGAAGGGTAAACTTCCACTCTGACCAGATGGGAATGAATCCATCTAAGAAGAACCTCTATTTATCCTTGTTAGAGGAAGCTCTATATATTGGAAGGATTGATTATCAAATTGAAACCTTCTACCATTTATAGAATCTGGTATTGTCAAGAATATGTATTTTATATGACTAGAATCTTTTCTTGTCACCTCACAAATGAATTTGTGATCATTCATGCATTATCTTGTAATTCAGAGTCGCCAACTTTTTTCAAGAGGAAAGAAAATGAATGAAAATTATTCCCTAGCAGAGTCACCAATCTGTTGATTTCCAAATCAACAGATTGGAAAGCACTTAAAGGATGCCAAGATTTATCTTTGAAATCTCCAGCTAATAGAATTCAACCAAGGTGTGGTTGTAATCCTCTGCTCTATAGGCTCTGTAGAACCTGGGAGAGTAAACCCCTTCTCTAATCTCCTTCTAAATTAGAGATTTTTATAGAAGATTTCAGCCCAAAGTTCTTTGACAATCCTTAACCCCAAGGTGGAAATACTTAGAATGTAAGAAAAATAACTCCTTACTACTTTTATTGAATTAATCCTATTTGATTGTTCCTCAAGTATACCTCTACTTAACAAAAATAAAGTAAAAAGACTTATCAGTTTTGGACATTCCTTACTCCTTTTAATAGGCAAAGACCAGTCCCTTATCCAATTTGGCATAGAGTCAATATTGCTGAACCCTTCACATATTTCTCTGATAGACAATACTCCAAAGGCTGAGAAACATCATCAATCACCCAATCCTATCAATGTGAATAAATTGAATTTATAATATTAATATATCTGATTGTATTTAATCCTCACAAAGGAACCGATTAGATAGGAAGCAACATGACAACACTTCACAATTGCTTTCTATTTTTTAGATTAATATCATAGAGTTGCAATCCAATCACACAAGTTTTAAAAGTGACAATCAATCCTTGAATTGATTATAACAGAGAGACTGAATTGAAAAATAGATAATATCCTATTTGGACAAGGAAACATGATATATTTTATTGATATAAAAAAAGTAAGTACAATCGAGAGTTTTTCTGCTTTCATTCGATTCCAATTTATAATAAACCGTTGTGGTTTCCCTCCCAAATGGGAAGTGATAAGCTTCCAACTGTTTACATTTCGTACCTTTTCAATCCTAACTAATCCTAGTCCTAATCAACCAAAAAGAGATGAAAGGTTACAATAAAATACCCAAACAAACAAAAAAATAGACAACTGCAAAATGTCATTAAAGTGGAACATCTTCATGCTATGTTGTCTTCTTCCCTCCCTTGGAAGTGCCCATTAATGACTCAAAATATATTAACCCATTATGAAACTTGTACCAGTGATGGCCATTGATAGTGCAATATGTTCAACAAATTGAGGAGGTGATCCTTCCCATTTATTTCCTGTGATTACCTGGGCTTCAAAATTTTTTTTGGAGAATTTTCCTTCAGGTGCAATGACCTAATTTACCCAGCTACTCTAATTGCTCCACAACTTCTAGTGAATTGGCAAGCCAACCTCTACGCGTAACTTCAATTTACCATGGGGGATTAATACTCTCAAATTCAAAGAATGTGTACACATGCAAACAAATATTTTAAATGATCACCACCTCACTCCACCATCATCTCATAAATGTACTGTCATTTTGCAGTACTCTAAAAGCCTCGACATGCAAAATATTCCTTTTTTCTACGTCGCAAAGTCTTCTTTTTTTCCCCTTCGTGAAATAGCGATGATCGTTGTTTTGCGGTCCTATTAAAATCTTCTCTGCGAGATAGCGATTACCACTCCTTCGCAACTATATAGTAACTTTAAAGACATAAAGGCTTTGGAGATTAATATTTATCAATTTATTGTGTTGATTTCACATTCCCAGCAGTTTGACCAAGTTTTTCCTTTTGTCTCCTTTGAAGAAAACCTTCATTGCCTCCTCTCATGCTTTTCTATCCTTGAAACATCTCCTTCCTTCTATTGACAAACTAATAACCTAAGTAATCATCTTCTCATCTATCATCATTTTTCCAACCATAATCCTAGATTGTTTTATTATCCCATGCATTTTCTACTATATTGGTGACCAGTCTAAGTGGGCAGCCATCTTAAAGAGTAAATATCTAGATGATAATAGTCCAGAAATAATTTTTTCCATATCTAATCCTCCATTAGGATCAAACATGTGGAATTTTATGATCAAATGCAAAGAGATTTTTCTTCCAAATCTTACATGGATTATTTATGATGGTGCAAAAGCATATTTCTAGGGTGATTCATGGAATACCTTTCATCCCTTAAGTATGTAATTAACTCCTTAGAAGAAGCTAAGGAGGTCCTATCATCTTTATGGGGAGCTAAAGTCAAAGACTACCTACTATCTCAAGATGTAAGGGGTTTCCACAAGCCTTATGGAAATATTTATCAGTCACTCCCATTCCAAATGACCAAAAAATTAGTTTATCGAAGATTCTTTCACAGAGATTTATTCATTTTAAGGATTCTCAAAACAAGCTCATTTGGTCATCCCCCCCTCAGGAAACCATTCTATTAAACATGGCTATCAAGCTATTGTTCAAACCAATAACTTACCTCATCCAAATATTTTTTTTTTGTTGGGCTCCCGAAGTCCTCCCTAAGGTTGGCTCACTCTTTTGGCTAGCTCTATATGGAAGAATATTGACTAGTGATAGGCTTGTACACCTTGGTATAACTACTACATTTAATTGTACTTTTTGTGGAGCCCATGCTGAAATAATCAATCACATTTTGATCCAATGCCCCTTTTCCTCATCATGCTAGGCTTGGCCTAAAGGAAAACTTCATTGGTCTTCCCCTCTTGTTAATAAACTTTGTGAGGTATGTGATTCATGTCCCTACCTCTTTCAAGAGTCCTTTTTTGTTTCAATTTGGGTAGTAGCCCCTTCTATCTTAGTATGGAACATTTGGTGGGAGAGAAACAAAAGAAAAATTCGTAATGAGAGGTGCTCCATTGAGGTGGTTATTCAAAGAATAGAAGTTTCCATTTTTTAATCAGTAAATGCATATTGTCGTTCAGATTCATTTTTTACTTCCATTGATTCCAAAATCCTGTCTAAATGAGAACACATTCAACTTCCTTTCAAAGTAAATCTTCTTTCAAATAGAGCCAAGAAAATGAATAGAAAAAAGTTTAGATGGAAAACCCCACCTCCCAATAGCATCAAGTTAAAATTTGTTGGTGCCTCCAAAGGAAATCCAGACATCTTAGGGTGTGGTGTTATACTCAGAAATTCATGTGGTCTCATTGTAGCCGCTTTAGCAGTTAGATTACCCGAGGATTCAAACAACGTAGCTGAGGCCATGGCTCTCCTAGAGGGAGTTAAATTTGTTGTTACAAATAAGGTACCAAATTTGGTCATCGAAGGGGACTCTCAAAATATTATTGTAGCTCTAAATTTTTTTGAATCCCCTAGCTAGAAAATCAGTTACATCCTTAATGATGTCTGGGGACTCCTCCCTCTCTTTGACACATTTCAAATTCAAAATTTCTTTAGGGAAGCAAATGGTGTTGCTGATATTTTGGCTAATAAAGGTTCTCTCCTAGTTTTAGGAGACCCTGTCTCTTGGGGACCAGAAGCTATGGAAGATCCTCTTTTGAGAAATGCTTATCTTCTAGATACTCCTCCTTGATACATCTAATCTGTTCTTTCTTGATGGGGTGTCTTGGTAGGGTGCGACCCTTTACAATGGGATGTTGACTGCATCTTTTGCTCAATGAGCGGTGGTCAATGTTGGTGCTCTCTTAGTGCTTTTCCTACAAGAAATGTTATTTGGATCAGTCCTTGGTGTGATCCCTTTCAGATGCCTTACCAATTGTTTCCTTTCTTTTAAATTTAGTAGTTTTAGTGAGATGTCTTGTTCATTATGCTGCCCATCTAGTTTCACATGTTGTGGTTTTGTAACAACATTATGACAGGCAGACGTCTCTACGCTGGTTCTAGCCAACTCTGGAAAAAAAATTCTTGGTTTGGTTGGATTTGTAGTTTGTGGTTTCTTTGATGCAGGAAGTCTCGACTCCTTGGTATGTGATTTGGCCAGCTCAATTTTTTTTTCTTGGTTTGGTTGGATCAACATTTTGTAGTTTCTTTGATGTTGGAATTCCTGGCTCCTTCATGATGTTCGTGCTGGTTTGGGGGATTTTTCCCTTGATCTTTGCTTCCTCTTCTTGCTGTCATTCTCCCTCCATCATGAAATTTTATTTCTATATACCTGATTGTACTATTTTATTTACCTAATATATTATATACTATATGTGTTTCGCATACATAGATACATACATACATACACATACATATATATCATTTTTAGCTTGAAGTAAAATATTGTTAAATCTCTTTTTACTGTTGGATTTTCGATATAGACTCTGCCACAATATAATATGCTAACATCTTTCATCAACTTTACTATTATTATATTAAACATCATTTTTCAATTAGACAGCTCTTCTATTCAAAATTTATGTCAATCATTAAACCAAATTCGAAATACATTTTATTATTTCTAATTAAAAAAAGTTAGCCCTTAAGATTAATATAAAACATCTCTTCTCTATAATAATTCACAAGTAAAATATTTCCATCATCGAGAGAAATATAAAAGGTCATCTTGCATCATCATAGCTGGAGCTTCTGTAGCCAAACAGTTGAGATGTGATGATAACACCTACTTCCTATTTCTGCAACATCTCCGCTAATCATGGGTATTGGGATGCTCCAAGGATCTTATGTGGGTTACTTATGCCATGATGTACCAGCCTTTTTTTTTACTGTCTTATTCCACCGACAGTAGTTTTTACTCTGCAATTAGTTGAGATCCCATATGCAATTATTTTGCTTTATTGGAGATTCCTGGCCTCTCCAAACTAAAGAAACGACATATTCAAATCAAATGCCTACAGCCCATCCAAATCTTTGGCAAATGCCAAGATTGAGTTTCTGTATCTTCAAAAAAAAAAATTTGTTTACCATTGCATTAATAAAAATTTGTCTTCTAAAGTGGGTGCTGATTATTATTGTTGTCTTCATAGAATGTCAACTTGCATTTATCCAATCCACACTTGATGCCTTTAAAGGTTTTTAATGAGTTGATGTCCTTTAAAGGTTTTTAATGAAAAAAGTCAGTTTTACAGTAATTTTCCAACTTGAATTTCAAAAACGTTCAATGTTCTTTCTTCAAATTACTTTTGATGATCCGTAGGATCTCCACATACTTGTTAGACTTTAAATCAAAATGGGTTATTCTTAAGTATTGGTTTTGTTACTAAATATGTTGACTAATTTTATTTATTTTTTTTAAGTTGGGTGTGGATAAGTTATAAAATCATTTCAATATAAGATTTTTACATTTTTTAATTTGTTTGATATTATTTTCGGATTAGATTGTGTGCAAGTTCATTGATCAATGTTTCAAATTACATTTTGTGATTGATTGTCTTATTTATCTCTTAATTCTTTATCATCCTGATAATGGATCATGGAATGTGATTTGAAATATTAATAAAAAACTTGCACACATTCTAATCCAGAAACAACATCAAACTAGTTACAAAATTGTTATTAACTGATTTGACACAACATTGTTCTTTGAAATAAAGCAAAAGATTTTTAGTTTACATAGATACTAGGATTTCTCTCAGCACATTAAATAACTTGTATAATGAATAAATGAACACTTTAATTAGAAGCGGTCTTTTGAAAAGAAAAAATATACAAGAAAAAACATATACAGATCACATGGCTGTTAATTGGAGCTCAATGATTGTGTTCATATTATTGACAAAAATACATGATCAATCTACATTCTAAATTATTCAACAGTTCATTCAAATATTTAAGATTTTTGATGATGTGAACACCCATAAACAACAGTAAGTTGTATCAACAGATGGTCCATATGGACAAATCAGTCATGATCACTCCAAAATGAAGAATCAGCAGAAATATTTATGATTTTTGATGAGGTGAGTTGTATTGATAAATCTATAATTAATTTATTATTACAAACAATAGAACCAATGCCTCTGTCAACGCAATGCACTTTCTGTCTTCAATTAATTCCATGGAGAAAAGATGAAGGAACGTACACAAGGCCACACGAAAAAAAGTTTTTTTTTAACTAGAAAAATCCTATTATGCATCATGTCACTTGTCTTTTGCGAACGACTTTTGGTTCTCAAGGTTTTCTTGTCGTTGTCCTGGTGTGCATTTGAAGGTTTGAGAACAATATGAACCAAAGGATTTTATCGATTCATCATCAATCCACCATTGTTACCAGTTGGATGGTCTCTCAGTTGGAAAATTCCTCTGAACATCCTATTGATTATCTCTTATATGCTACACAGGTCCCCTTGCTTTATTTCCTTATATTCTAATTGTGTGTCCTATTGATTCATGTTAGTTCTAGGTTATAGCATGTGCTATACATGGATCCCCCATATAATATCTTCTTCATTTTTATTATTTATTTTCTATAAATTGTTAACCGTTGAGGGCATTTATTTAATTTATTTTGTTTTTTTATTGATCAAAGTTGAATACAATAAAAAATATCAGTTTAAAACGAATTATAAAAAAATAAAAAAATAAAGAGATATTACATAACAGCAATAATAAGTTAGACCAAGTACCATCAACTAAACATGGCATATACATGAAGCTCAAAAGCTTAGCACAAAACCTATACAAGAAGCTAAAAGAGCATAGGACAGCTGAGCTGAACTTAAACATGGAACTTTAAAAGCTTATGAAGCTTTCTGAAAGCTCTAACATCTCCGTCATGCCACAATTGCAAAAATTGATATTTGATCTCTTCAAGCATCCTTAGTACAGAGTCTCCTTCTTCGGCTGAAAACACAAAGAAGCAAATTGTAACAAAATTTAAATTTTTACTTTACCTTATGATTTTTCTCTTGACTTATAAAATTTACATTGATTAAAATACTTAACCACTTCACTAAGAAGATCAATCCACCCTATTCCTTTTGCTCTCCATAATTAGCCACATTTACTATTATTTGATAGTGATGCATACAAATGAAGACAATCATAGAAATTTGGGCCCACAATAATAATCTAGACTATTGATGAATCTTGAGGTAATGGAATCACAAAATTTTATATATATCTATCTAGTGAGAGAAATATGCACCTGAGTTTTGATCAATCCAAAATGTATTTATCTTCAAATATATTGTTGGTTGTCATATCTTTCTCATCACAAATAGGAACATGAATATAATTTCCAGCAATCAAATTTATATATGGGGTCTTGACAAACTCACTTTTTCGTATAAGTAAACTGTCATACCTCAAGAGGAAAAATATAATGGCTATTTTTGGATACAATGATTGATTAACTTCTATGATTGTATTTTATTGACTAATAAATACTACTAAAACCACCCATTATGAACTTCTAAGAGCTCTCAAAGCATCGCCTTCCTATCACCCCAAAACTACCTATTATTGATGCTACCAAGTCATTAAAAGATGAAATGATCAAATCACATTTCCCTAACATCTATGTAGCATAATATATTATCCTATTAACAAGTTTTAAAAGAGGTTTGGTGTTAACTCTTTGTGTCTTCCTTTTAGTTTTGAGGCCTTATCAACAAGTAGTTTCAACCATTTTAGACTTTATGTTTCTTTATGATATGTCATTTTTTTGGATTAGTTTGTCTTAGAGAATTTGCATTGTTACTTGTATGATATCTATATAAATAAAGCATCTTGAAGCTTATTTATCTCCATACAATCTCAATCAATTTTCACTTTACTTAAACTACTTGATCTGCAAACTCTTTTTCACACTACAACCATCAATATTAGACTTTTTAAATTATCATGGAAATCTAACACAAGATTTTAACTCTGCTATTAAATTTCTTCTTAATATTTTCATACACCTTTCAACATATATGTAAAAGAATTTGGTCAAGGAATTACTACAAATTTATTATATATAGTGTGCACCCTTCTCCTCAATACATTGCAATCTATGCTTAAATATTCCCAAAAGATAATAATATCTGTAATTTCATTATGTAGGTGAGGCCCCTATATGAGTAGGCTGAAACATTATAATTTATCCATTGTCTTATACTATTGTAAAATTAATGAAAATTAGTAATTATTATATTACATTTAATATATAAAATTCAGAATTATTATTACTATATTTTAATTGACGTTTACAAATTACAAAACTTATATTCAAATTTGAATTATCTAGATACTTTATTATTATTAAGAATTCCAACTTAATTTTATACTTCTTCTGGTACATTTAAAAATATATATATATATTAATTCATGAATAAAATTAAACAAATGTATTTTATACAAATTGTTAAATTTTTATTTTTTAATAAATAAAAAAGTTATAATCATCTTTCACATTTTCTTTCGAAGTTCTACCTCCAAAATTGCATGGGACCCTGGTGTAAGTAGTTTGCCACAATGTGAGTAGTTATGAAAACAAACTGTCAGCTGAGGTGAAGGAAAAGACATTAAAGAATCCTCCGAGTCTTATCAGAGCCAATAATTATAGCCGTAGATTGTACGTCCAGACTTACTGTTTGTAAGAAAATGCAATCTGACTGAAATGGAATAAGACTGTTCAAAAGGCAGCAAATAATTTGTGGGGCAGGGAAAGTTTCCTCCCAACCTTTTTCATTAATGTCCAGAGAATTATTTATGGGTTGATGGACAACCACGTTTCATGTTGATCTATTACATGATATAGTTCATCTCCCCACCATGAAAATGGTGGAGAATCTTATATGGTACCTACTTACACAGATGCACATTGTTATGACAAAGGCAGTTTATCTATATAACTTCATTATTATGTCATGCTCCTATATTTTAATGTAATATCTGGATTTTTTAAAATATAATTAGTTTCTTTTAGTAAATCTCTCTTTTAAGTTTTGTAAATTTCAATTTAGTTTTGAATAAAGATGCAGGATAGTAAGTGTTATACTAGTTCTATGAGGATGATTTGTGTTAATGTTATGTCATGATAAATAATACTATAATAATGTTTTTTTAATAACTTTTAGTTTGATTCAAAATTCTAGTGTGTTTTAGATGATTTTAAAATAAAAGTCTTTGAAGACAACATAACACAGAATAAACTAAACATATATGATAAGTTCACAATGTGTGTTGTGATATTGCTATAAGAATTCAACTATGTAGTTTTTGAATCAAATTCATTAACCCATGTTTCATGAGTAGTGATTCACAAGAACCCATCTCTCATGAGAATGAGTGGAACACTTAGCACTCATTACATGTAGGTGATACTCACAATAGTTAGTAAAAAGGCTGAAAATGTGTAAATTTAAATTTTTAAATTTTGAATATTAAACATTCAAGATTTAGATCAACAATTGAATGATCAAGCTTTAGGGATGAGGGATAATGAGATTTAGATATGGTGGTGTTGTGAGTTTGACTAGGATGCAAGAATATATCCCTTGCAACTAGTCATTTCATTTAGGACAGTCTAAACAGACTCGCTTCAAATCATAAGAGAAAAGGGCACGACTACATAATTTGAAAGGACATTAGGTAGAAAAATGAATGTAATTTATACACAAACCATTTAAAAGAAATAATTTAAATAAATGTAGGCTTCAATATTTTTAATAACAATGAACAACACATAATACAAGAAATGCTATCGAAAACCTTTACCAAAAACCCTATCATCCAAGAAGCACATTTAATGCATTAATCACAAACAAAAATTAGAATACATTCTACAAGTATCAAACCTTCATCAAAAATCTTTGAACTATGTTTGAAAAATTCATACAACATAACCTCTCCAAATTTACAAATGTCTCAAACCTCCATTTCAAACATCCAATAAATAGTCTATCTAAACTAAGAAACCCTAAGTAATTTCTTAAAATCATAGGTTCAACCAAAAAAAAACCTCATATTGGACACCCAAAATGATCAAATCTGACACCACTAATGAAGAGTCTACCTTCTAAGAATAGTATGTGTGACTTCCAAAGATAAAATATTCCACTCATCAAACTTTGATGCTTTCATTCAAAACTCTACAAGCAATATACCAACATTTCTAATCAAAAGATCTTCTATATACTTTTCAAATCTAGAATTAATAACTTTTGTCTACATACTTAATGTGTCATAGATTCTCCTAAACATCACATATACACATCATGATACAAAAATTGATTTTAGGATCTATAAAGACAAGAGTACCATGTTATAGACCATGTTGCTAAGGATGGGCAAGTAATAGGTATCAAAGGAAACCACCAAAAAGGTGAAGGAAAAGACATATTAAAGATATAACGTACCTAATGTTCCTGGTCAAAATATTAGGCAAATTTTCCTGTCCTTCCTCATAGTTTATAAGATGATTTCAATTGATTGAAATAGAATAAACTGTGGGGCAGGACGGAAACAAAAGCTTCCTATCTCATTCATATATTTGCAGAACCTTCCGTAATGACCAAAGATTTATTGGGCCTACAAATATTTATGAATATAGCGCAGCTCCTCACTTATATCATGGAAATAATGGAGGATAGTCTACTTAATGTAGTTTATAATGATAAAGTTAGGCTGTCTTGCATTGCTTTATTTTTATTTGCTTATGGTATATTTTAATCGAGTGTTTGGAATTTATTAATGGCGTATACGTTTATTTTAATAGAGTTTTAAGAATATATTAAATTAAAAATTATTATTGAGTGGTTGATATTAGTTTATTTTAATAAAAAATTATGAAGTATATGTATTTTTGCTTTTTTATTTATGAATATATTATGTCTTTTAATAATATAAATTATATAATTTTAGTTTATTCATTTAATTGTGTATATTTTTTTTAATCAACACTTCAAATCATATTTTACACCCACTAAATAGTGTAGAAAGGGTTTGCAAAGGAAAGACTAAAAAAAAAAAAAATATAAAATGAAAAATCTTTTCCTTCTTTACCTTCTTAATTATTTTGCATTTCTTGCTTCTTTCTTTTAATATACATTTAATGCTTCTTTCTTTTTTTCTTGGTCTTTATTCCTTTTTTTTGCTCTCTTTTTTTTCCCTTGTCCCTACGTCTATCCCTCCCTCTCCCCTTCCCTTCCCTCCCTACACTACTTACTAGGTTTTGTCTACAATTTGCTTAATTTCCTCTTCTCTAGCTCATATTCTAACTGAATAGAATGACTCAAAATATTGATGAAAAAAGATACTTATAGTTAAATTTAGAAGCTCAAATTACATCAATATGAACTATGAACACCTAATGTCTTTCATATAAATTTTTATTTTGCTTCAAAAGAGAATTATTACTTAAATTTAGTCATTATAAATTGACTTAGTCTAAGTCTATGTGATGTATTGCTATGTTTCAATGCTTAAATACATTTAATGTTCCATTGATTTAGATAATGAAATATTTAAAAATGCGAGAAAATAGAAACTAACCTAAGTGAAATCATTAGAGCACATGCTTCAATTTTCTAAGGGAAAAATAATCTCAAAACCATTTACATTTGGTTTAATGTTTTATTTAAGTATTCAAATGGAGTTGTAACGATGGCCCATCTTAGCCTTTTACTCAAGAGAAGTAGACTTTAGAAATTTGTAAGAGCCACCAATTATCAGTACTAAATATAAAAATTAATGAATAAAATGTAAATAATATAGGTATAATCTAAAATGAGTCAATAGATAACACACTTGATTTAGTTTAATAAAATATTTGATAGATAGTAACTCATGTTTTATAATCCAAACTGACTTCAACACACTATATATGTACTTCAAAAAAAATGGACCACTGCTGGTGTGTAATACAAAAAACATCTAAGAAAAAGAAAGTCATGGCTTTATTTCTTCTTTATACATTAGTATAAATAACTATTCCCTTCTATCTCGCCATGTCATTCATCCTCCTTCCATAATGACTCTCCACATTGAAAAGTCCTTACAAACTTTTAAGCAACTAGATGTTTCTATCTCGCCATGTCATTCATCCTCCTTCCATAATGACTCTCCCTATTGAAAAGTCCTTACAAACTTTTAAGAAAAAAGACATCTAGTTAGTGAAATTTAGCTTTTTACAATCTGGATTTTATTATTGCTATTACAAAAATAATTTTCAATCATGTGTCTCTTCTATTTTAAATTTATATTAGTCACTAAAACAATATCGACAGAATATCAATTATTCCTAAGTGACCCCTAAAATTATTATTTAGTATCAAATTGTGTGTTAGATTGATCCTATGCGGCCAGGGACACATTTTTGGGAGTGGGTATTTTGGTTGATTGGAGAGATTTTGTTTCAGATAATAATTTGATAATGAAATCAAGAATTGAAACATTGAAGGAAAATTCTAACTTTTAAATCTAAAAAAATGATGGATCTCTTGGTAGAAAAAGAGATAAATGGATTACAATAACAACACTACACTAGATTCTATTCTTCTAGGGATATATTGCAATACATGGGAAAACCTTGATAGGGAAGGTTATAAGTAATCTCAAGTTCTATCTAAGTTGTAATTATGTGTTGGGTGATCTTACAATAGTGGGTTACACTTTCACCCTCAAACAAAAAATTAAGTTGCTTGGCAAGTACCTTCATTCAAACAAGGGCATTTGAACGAAGAGAGTTCCAACCTTTGTTCAAACACCTAGTTCGAATGAAGATAGTCTCGTTTAAGCCTTCGACAAAAGGCCTTGGTAGTGACAATTTTTTAATATTTTTAGGGGTTCGCTCGAAGTTTTTTTAAAGAAAAAATATATAAGCATGAGGTGACAATTATTTTCTCATTATGCTATCAATGATTTGGGCTTTGAAAGATGTTAGAATAAACCTAGAAGGAAAATTTAAGTTGATGAAGCTTGTGGACGTGCTACAACGCCAACTAGACTATACAGGTGCACAAAGTTCTTCATTTTCTTATTGAAAATTGTCTACACATTCTTTGTTTTTAGAGTTATTTTGTTTATCAATGTATGGCTGACATCTATTTCATTAAAGCAAGTTTTTGTTTCTTTTATTATTAAATTCATTATATTTATTTAATTAGAATGAAATCTTAGGTAAATGACAAAAAACCTTAATTATATGACTTCAAATCTCTAGATATATGGCTTCAAAACCCTAGTTATATGACTTACGAATTCAATTTTTAAATGTTAAAATATATTGGTTAGGATTTGAAATTTAAAATTAAGGCTTTCAAAATATCTGGAATTGAGATTAAAATTTATGAATTTAGGATCCTAGATTGAAAATATATTTCTAACATATCCATATGAATGTACGATTATAAAATTTAAAGATTTTAAGAACTTTTTAAATTATATAATTTGTAACAAGTGTGTTATATATATATATATA
>MU226379.1:1398424-1421226 GCA_018584345.1 Thuja plicata | reverse complement strand
AAAAAATACCAAAACAATGTTAATTTAAATATCATTAATTACTTGAATATGATACTGTAATAGAAATCTTCATTTAATATTTACTATTTAATATTTAATGTTCATCTATAATTAATGATTATATTTATTATTTAATATTTAATGCTCATCAAGCCAAATCTCGTAAGGCTTAATCTTTAGGACTTAGGCAGGAACTAGACGCTATGCGTCCAATTAATGATATACGATTTTTACAATTCTTAATTTGTTTGATTTTATTGTTGGATTAGACAGTGCGTAAGTTTATTGATCAATGTTTTAAATCACACGACATGATCAATCATCATATTTATCTCTTAGCTCTCTAACAGCATCAAACTAATTACAAATTGTTATTAACTGATTTGACATAACATTGTTATTTGAAGTAAAGTTAAAGATTTTTAATTTTTAAGAAATAATTACATTACGTAGATATTTGGATTTCTATTAGCACATCAAATAGACTATTGAATAAATAAACCAACATTTTAATTAGGAGTCTTTGAAAAGAAAAAGTATATGAGCAAGAACAGACAGAGGTCACAAGGTTGATAATTGGAGCTCAATGGTTTTTGTTCATTGTATTCATTTTTTATAAAAACAAAATATATGATTAATCTGCATTTTAAATTGGACAAAAAGTATTTGAAATATTTATGATTCTTGATAAGATGAGCACTCATAAACAGCATTAGGTTGTATTGACAGATGGTCTATGCCGATAATCTATACTTAATTTGTTCTAACATTTACAAATTAAATTATTATAAATATGACAATTAATTATTCATGAATTAACTGAAATATTTATGATTTTTGATGAGCTCAACATCCATAAACAACAACAATAAGAAAGATGATCAATATGAACAAAATCTATAATTAAGTTATTCTAAACAACAGGAGAACCAATTCATACAATTCATCATGATAATACAAAAAAGACAGAACTATATTATAAGAATCAATCCATCATAATCACCTAGAACTTAAACAATCATACCTCCATAAATTTAAGCTTCAGTACAGTGAAAGAACTCGGTAGGCTGTTGTAATCAATATTTATCTTTGAATCAAGAAAGATTTATGGTGCGGATTTAGCGCCTCAATCACGTCCAATCTGTCTGTCAAAGCAATGTACTTTCTGTCTTCAATTAATTCCAGGGAGAAAAGATGAAGCAACGTACACAAACCCACAGGAAAAAGGATCTTTTTAACTACCAAATTCCTTTTTTTTTTGGGCATCATGTCACTTGTCTTTTGCAAACGACTTTTTGTTCTCAAGGTTTTCTTTCTTGTATGCATTTGAAGGTATGAGAATAATATGAACCGAAGGATTTTATGGATTCATCATCAATCAACCATTGTTAACAGTTGGATGATCTCTCTTGGGCCATCTTTTAGCTTGTGATCGTCCTTCAAAAAGAATAATTTATTTGTCTCTTTAATATCAAAATGTTTTTGTATACTTACATCTTTAAAGATAATTTAGTTTTGAATCAATAATGTGGATATTTATACTATCTTTAATAATTATGATTATTATTTTTGGACAATTTTTTAGTATTTATTTGTTGGTAATTTTTTAATGTTTTAGTAGTTTGCTTTTAAGTGATGGTTTTTATTTTTCGATAATCAATTTTGTTGGTGTACTAGGGATGGTTTCATGTGGACTCTTGATTGAAGTCTTGACATGTTTTAGATAGATGTATTTAAGATATATATACTATAAAGATATTACAATCTTATTTACCAATATATACATAATTTTTATATTTTAATTTTTTATAATATATCTTATTGTCTTTAAATTCTTAGAAGTTATTTGATTTGTATTGTTTTTAGATTTAATCAAGACTTTTGCGCCCCATGTCATCCTTTTGATCTTTTGTAAAATACTCAAATTCACAACTTATTACAATATTCTTTCTTTTTCATATATATCATAATATGATCCAAGATATTGATATAAAAAATACTATGTAATTACAACCAAAAAACTTCACATGTATTACTATGAGTTATGAAAATAATATATCTCTAAAATAAATATATACTACAAAAATATTTTTTGTATTAGAATTTTAGTACCAAGAGGACAAAAGAGAAGATATAACATAAGAAATATAAGATGCATATATGCCAATCAACATCGAAAATCTTTTCATTTGAGAATGTCAAAAAATTCTTAGATGAACTTAATAGATTTTGATCCCTCTTAACTTGTAATTTTTCATGCATATCTAGAAAGAAAGAAATAATGATGTGTTTCAAGATAGAAGAAGGCACATTGTTGACTTAGTCTATGAGCTCATGATTTTTAATATTATGTCTAAAGTTTCACTTGTCAAGAAGATACTAAAGAGTAGGCTTTGGATCCTTCTAAAAGTAGGCATATTCTTGGTGTACAAGAAAGAGATTGTTAGCACAGGCTTCTTTCCTCAAGGTAGGAATACTATTGATAATAATGAGCTATAACTATTGAAGAACAATAATGTGTTGGTACTTGAAAAAGAGGTGAAAATTTTGGAATTTAAATTCCAAGGAACTAGTTATGTATAAACTAATAATTAAAGATTTAAATGAAGAAGATGAAGTGGATTGTGCTATTGTTACATATGATATTAGTTATTATCATAATGACATCAATTAGAAGTGACGTTGGGAGAAATTTTTGTGTTTTTTATTGCTAAATTGTTTGTAGTCTGAGATGATAATTAAATTAAATCTTATCAAATTTTGAGTAGTTTAGTGTGTTGTAGCTAGTTTCTATGTAGACTATCAAGTATAACTAGACCAATTTTGGATGCTGACTGGTGCATAGGAACCTTATGTTGTATATATTCTTACACCCTTTTGGTAATCTATTTTTAATATAAAAATGTTTTTGTAGTATATATTTATCGTAGAGATATGATATTTTTATAGACAATAACAATATAAGCGATATTTTTTGTTGCAATAATATAAGATTTTATACATCAAGATTTTGGATCATACTATGATAAATAAAAATAAGAGCTCGGGTGTTGTAATAAGTTACAAATTTGTGTTCTTAGAAGAGTAAAAGAGGATGGCGTGAAGAGTAAAATATTTGATTAAATCTAGAAGCAATACAACCAAAGTAAAAATAAGAATTTAAAAGAACATAAGATATGTGATAAAATATTAAAATATAAAGGTATAAATATATTGATAGATAAGATTGCAATATATAGATAGGTTAAATAAATCTGTCTAAAAACTCCAAGAGATATAATACAATGTTTTAGACAGGGCCATTTACAACATCTCTCCCATAAGATATTGCAATATTACATTACAATATATCTTCTTTTTTAAAATTTTATTTTTTTATGACATTTTTCCTTCTTCTTTTAAATTCCTCTATTGATTTGGTTGTGTTGTTTCTAAATTTTATCAAGACCCTCACTCTTATTGTTCTCTCTTTCCTGTTTAATCACATAAATTTGCAATTTATCACAACATGCTCTCTTCTTTCTAATGATATATCATAAAAATTTGATTTGAAAAGATAATGCATAGTTACAAATCAAAACAAACAATGATATCTATTTACTTATAGTTTATTATTGTAATGGTAAAATTGACATAGTCACGATAATTTCCATTTAGTTGGGTTTATTTTGATGGAATAAAGTAATATAATTGCATATCAATAAATGCATCGTTTTATGTTGAGCTTGGCTAAATAAGTAATCTTTAAATTTGTCTCAATCTATTCTCACTTAAACACATTTGCCTAGATATTAGATTTTATCTTAGCCTTGTTTAAACATGGTTCTACACATTCACCTTATTCCTAGCTTAGATTTCTAAGCATGGTGCATGGGTAAGTGCAAGAAGTTGGGTGCCAATTTGGTGGAAGTCTTGTGGACTTGAAAAATGCCGCTAGGAACGGGCACCCGTCTTAGGCTCAGACACCCTATCCAAAATTCAAAAAATGGGTGCCTGTTTTTTTTTTCAAAATGGGTACCCATTTTTTTTTCAAAACGGGTGCCTGTTTTTTTAATTTTTTTTTTTTTAAGAAACATATTTTTCTGTCGATTTATTATATTTAAGAAACGGGTACACGTTTTTAAACGTGTGCCCATTTTTTAAATTTAGAATTTACAAGACCACCCTTTGCATTGGATTTCGGTTCAGGACAGGCTTGGTGGGACCAAGCCTATGCTTGGACCTCCAAAATAATGGCTAAGGTATTTGAATACTAGATTTTTGTCTTGCCGTAATTTTTTGAGGGTCTTCCTAATCAAATTTTTTGACGAAATGAAAACCCATTAGAGAACTTACTGTCTAGATTTCTAAAATATAAATTTTATACTGATATGATCAATTTTACTATTTTTACAATATTTATTAATAAAACATGGTACCTAAACTTAAAATAGTAAGGTTCACTAAAACTTTAATAACTTATTTGTTTTTACATTTTTTTAAAATAATTTATATGACATCAATCTACATAGAATTTCCTTGATAAAAAAAATTTAAAAATGTGAATTTTTCATCAAATTATGGTGGTCATACACTAGAGGTTTCAAAAATATATTTTATAGTCAATTAAAAATTAATTTAAAAAAAATATTCAATAAAAAAAAGCAAAAATATTCTCATCAATCTTTGGTGTCTTAGGTATCTTTCCCCAAAAGGATTCACAAAAAATCATTTATTTAGGTCAAAATATGGTGGTCGTACATGTGTGTGGTATGGTCCTGAAACAGGCATTTTGAAAAAGTAGTTTTTAAATGTATGCCTACTAAAAACACTTTCTACCATGTGGGTATTTAAATAAATTACATATTTGAAAAGTAGACTCCGAGCACTACTTTTATATTAGTGAAGCATTTTTAGATTCAATCTCTAAGTGCCTCAAATTTTGACATAAATTGACAGCAAATTTGAAAAATAGGGAAAACACTTCCACTTTTTGCCCAAAAAGTGGACTCAACTTCTTGCTGGCACCTGCATATTCCTATTTTAAGATTCAGTTGGCATAACTGAAGCAAATATTGTTGAGTATTTCTTAGTACTGGTTCAATGACAAGATCATTTATTGTGTTGTCATTGATGTCAACTTGGTGTTGTATTTGTTGACGATGTTCCTGATGGGCTGCTAAGTATTTGTGCAGATGAATTATGTGTTGCAGTAGGAATTGGAGTGTGCGATCGTGGTTGGAGAATCGAGATATCTCCTGATGCATTATGTATGATCACATATCCTAGGAACAAACACAGAGCGAGTTAAGATTGATTGAAGAGAAACATGGCAGACAAAAGAACAAATAGTGATAGACAGTGAATGATTTGATTGTTCTATCAAATCGGTGTGGATTCAAGAATTGCGGTCATGATATGTTTATCTTGACTAAGATATATTTTTGATCCTATTATTGCAAAAGGATTGGAATACAAGGCACCATTTCAATTGAATGAAGATATTTTTGTGCCTAATAGATAAATGTTTTGAAATGGTTTGAGTAGTTGGTGTTAGATCGGTGTGCGGTGGTGATGCGATCGATTGCAGTGAATGTTTCTATGCTCTAAGTGTCCAGTGGAGTGGCATAACATATTTTTAATGATTAATTTCTATTTTATTGATCGAGGTGATTGGATTTAATCAAGTTTTGGAAGCGTGCTGAAGAATTCAAAATGTTTGATTGTTCTTGATTCAAATCGATGTGTGATGAATCTTATGGCTGAATTGATTTTGTTAGTGAGTGTTCTAGAGTGGTAACACATTTTAAGGTTCAAGGATCAAGCGTGAAAGATTGTAATACATTTTTTAAGGCGGTTAAATGCCCTAATAGACATGTAATGGTAAATATATAAATTAATGATTTATGCAAGTGTAGATCGTGGATGCCAAGGTGCAGTTGAGCGAAGAGAGAAGTTTCTCTGCAAGAAGCATAAGTATTGTGCTTAATTGGATCTAAACAAGAAGATGAGGTATGCTACACCCAAATCATTGTACTTTTTTATTCCTAATAGTTTCCGCAAGAAAATCCATTAACCAAGAAGACTTTAACAAGGCTGATTTGTAAATCCTTTAACCAGATGACTCTTTAACTAGGGTTTAAATCCTTTAACAAGGTTACTCCTAATAGGGAAAGAGATAAATCCCTTAACTGGGTGACTCGGCCTAACAGATTCTTCTCCTAATTGGGCATAATTGTAAGCTCCTAATAGGGCTAGGCCTTTAATAGGGCGCATCTCATAAGATTGTAAATATTTGTGGGTGCTAATCCCCATCGTGGTTTTCACCCTTAGTCAGGGTTTCCATGATAAAATAATGGTGTTATTTTTTTGCATGTGTGGATTATTGTTTGATTACTTTGTTTAATTGCATACATAAGATTTAAAGTTGATGACTGTGGTTTATGGTGTTGAATGAATTGTAAAAATTTTCAAATTTGATAGATCATTGTTTCACCCCACCCCCTCTCATTAATCTTGGACCTTATAGTATTAAAAATTGGTATCAGAGCCTAGGTCCTCTTTTTGGTAAAAGCTTAACAGCTTGAGGGAAAGATCTAATGATGAAGAAGGAAGGTCCTAAGTTCACAAGAGATAACTACATAATATGGAGCGGCGAGATGAAGATCTATCTGAAAGGTATGAGGTCATAGATCTAGAATCATGTGGAAACAAGATATGCAGTTCTTAACAGGATTCTTGATGCAGATAAATTGAAGGAGAAATAGGAGAGCATACAAGCACTGGAAGCAATTGTAAGTACCTTGTCTGATTATGAGTATATTGACATTCATGGACTTGAGACTTCCTTTGATGTTTCCAGGAAAATTTGAAGCTAATCTATAGTGGAGACAAACATGTGCAAAAAGATAGGGTAGACATCTTGAAGGAAAAATATGATGACATAGAAATTGTGGAAGGTGAGAACATTGCTCAATATGGTCAAAAAAATAAAGGAAGTAGTTGGTGCTATCAAAGATGTCAGTGGTAACATTGAAGAAGGTGATGTGGTAAGTAAAATTTTGAGAACCTTGCTACCTTCTTATGCCATTAGATTTTCTTCTATACAATAATTGAGAACATTTGATATTATTTATGTTGATGGGTTGATTGGTAATCTCACTGATTTTGAATTAAGTAGTTCTATGATAACAGTATGCCTAAAGTTGAAGCAGCTTTTAAGGCCTCTTTGTCATTAGCATCAAGGAAGAAGGGAAGATAGATAAGTCATGAAAGTTATTCTAGGGGACTGGAATCTATCTTGGATAAAGAAAAGAAGCAAGAATAACTTGAAGCATTACTTACAAGAAGACTACCTAGAGGTACCGGTAAGTATAAAGGAAAGATACCTTTGAAAAAAATTGCATGTAACAAGATAGGATATTTTTCTTCCAGGTGTCCTAATGATGAATAAAAAAAAAAGATTAAAAAATTTAAGGGAAAATGAAAGAAACAATGCTATGTTGCAATACATGAAGGTGTAACTGATGAAGAACCTGATGATAATGATGAAGAAGTAGTTTTTTTTGCAATCAAAGAAGAAACTTCTAAAGATGAGAAGGAATTGGTTTCTCATATGGAATGTGGTAATGTATGGGTCATTGATAGTGGGTGCTCACATCACATGACCGGTGATAAAAGAAAGTTCATAAAGGTAGATTAATTTGATAGTGGTGTGGTCAGGTTTGGAAATAATACACCCTGCATGGTAAGAGGTAAAGGTTCAATCTCTATGAATGGTAAAAGCAATATTGATTATGTATATTGGGTTGAAGGTCTTACATATAACCTTTTGAGTGTTGGTCAGTTGAACAACAAAGGTTATCATTTAGAGTTCAAAGGAGGTATGTGCAGGATATGTGGAAGCTCATGAGATCTGATTGCTACTGGGAAACAAACTAAAGGTAACTTATTTCACCTGAATACTATTGTTAATAAGCGTTTGGTTATTAAGGTTAGTAAGTCAAATTTTGTTAGGGGATTGCCACAACTTATGAAACCAGACAATGTCATGTGCAAAGAATGTCAATTGGGTAAGATGACTAGTTCTAATTTCAGTAGTAATTCTTTTTCTTTTGAAAATATATTGGATTTAGTTCATATTGATCTTTTTGGTCCTATGAGGACAAAGAGTTATCATGGTGATAAGTATTTCAGTTTGTTTATTGATGACTATTCAAGAATGATGTGGGTGACATTTTTGAAGGATAAATTTGAAGCTTTCTATAAATTCAAAGTGTTTGAGGAACTTTTTGAGAATGAAAAAGGAAAGATCTTGAAGTGTTTAGATCAGACAGAGGAGGAGAGTTCACTTCAATGAATTCATTGAGTATTGTGAAGAAAATTGAACCAAGAGATAGATGTCAGCACCAAGGACTCCTCAATAAAATAGAATTGCAGATAGGAGGAACAAAACTATAGTTGATGCTGCTAGGACAATGATGATTCAAGGTGATGTACCTAATTCATATTGGACAGAAGCCATTAGCACTGCAATCTACTCAATGAACTTGGTACAAGTGAAGAAAGGAACCGGTATGTGACCTTATGAATTTTGTATAGCCACACACCTAGTGTTAATTATTTCAGAGTTTCTAGTAGTAAATTCTATATCAAGAGAGATTATTTCACTAGCAAGTTTGATCCTAAGAGTGATAAAGGTATTTTCTTGGGATATTCTACCAAAATCAAGGCCTATAAGTGTTTCAGTAAAAGGACTAACAATATGGTTGAAAGTGTAAATGTGAAGGTAGATGAATATCCAATATATCTGATGAATCCAACAAGAAAGAAATAGGGAATGTCCAAGAGATTGTGTATGTGCAACCTAAAGTGCAAGAAAATATTGAACATAATAGTGGGGAAGAAGTGGTACAACCAGTGGAACAAGAAGAAAAAGCACCTAGAACTAAACACGTTATTCTAAGGTATGTGAAATTGAATCATTCTACTGATCAAATCATTGGTGATAAAGATGCTGGAGTGCAAACAAGAAGAAGAATCAGAGAGAGTACTTGTCTGATTTCAAATTTTGAGCCTAAAACTGTGAAGGAAGCTTTGAAGAATGATGACTGGATAAAAGCTATGGGAGAAGAGATTGATCAGATTGAGAAGAATGACACATAGACACTTGTTCCTAGACCAACAAACATGAATATAATTGGTACAAAGCAATTTTTCAGGAACAAACTGGATGAAGATGGAGAAGTCATTTTTAATAAGGCAATAATTATGTGTAAGGGCTATGCACAAGAGGAAGGACTAGACTATGGAGAGACATTTTCTCCTGTGGTAAGACTTGAAGGGGTAAGAATGTTACTTTCTTATGCTGGCTATAAGAAGTTTAAGGTTTTCCAAATGGATGTTAAATCTTCTTTTCTAAATGGGATTCTTGAAGAATAGGTTTACATAGAGAAACCAGATGGGTTGCACTGATAGAGAACAAGGACATAGCGTGCAAGTTACAAAAGGCACTATATGGATTAAAACAAGCACCTAGAGAATGATATGAAAGGATACACTCTTATCTTGTTAAGATTAATTTTATAAGAACAAGTGAAGATAGTAATATGTACTTGAAAGTTGAAGGTGATAAGATACTATTAGTTTAAGTGTTTGTGGATGACAAATTTTTTTGAGGAACTGATGAGATGAGCTTGGAGTTTGCAGAAGAGATGAAGAAAGAGTTTGATATGTCAATGATAGGAGAAATTAATTTCTTTATTGGATTTTAGATTTCACAACCAAAGGATGGTGTCTATAACAGTCAATCTAAGTACATAAAGGAAGTATTGAAGATTTTTAGAATGGAAGATTCTAGGTGAGTAGGAACCCCCATGGTTACAAGATGCAAGCTATCTAAAGATGAAGAGTCAAGTGTAGTGGATGCAACTCTATACATATCCATGATTGGTAAGTTGTATTATGTTGTTCATAGTAGACCAGACATTGTTTGTACAAGTAGGTGGAATAGTAGAAATGTTTCAAGCTAATCCTAAGGAATCTCACATGGTAGCAGTGAAGAGGATTTTTAGGTACTTAAAAGGAAAATAAGACCTTGATCTTTGGTATTCTCACAAAGGTAATTTATCTTTGAGTGTTTTTACTAATACAGATTGGGAAAGAAACGTTGATGACAAAAATAGTGCAAGTGGAGCAGAATTCTTCCTAGGAGAAAGACTTGTGTCATAGAAAAGTAAGAAGCAAAATTGCATCTCCTAATCTACTGCAGAAGCTGAGTATGTTGTTGAAGCTATAAATTATACACAAATTGCATGGATGAAGTAGATCCTAGAAGGTATCAAAGAGAAGGTAACTGAACATGTGACTATTTACTGTGATAATACAAGTGCAATCAATATTTTAAAGAATCCAACTTAATGCATTCTAAGACTAAACATATTGCAATCAAGTAGCATTTCTTAAGAGAGAAAGTGAAAGAAAAGGTAGACAAGTTGGAATATGTGCCAACCAAGGAGTAGCTAGCAGATATATTCACTAAACCACTATCTAAAGATACTTTTGAGTATCTAAGAGGTAAGTTAGGGGTTATTCCCCTATCTAAAATACATTAAGATGTTGTTGTAAACATCAATCTAGTGGACTCATTGAATATATTTCACTATTGGGTTGATGTTAATAGGGACTACTCCTTAGGGGGCAGTTAGAGGTAGAGGAAAGATGTTACAGTAGTAGGTGACCTATGTGGTGCCTTTGGCATTGTTTTCAAAGGGGGAGAAGATCAGAAGAAAGAAAAGAACCAGATACATGTAATGGGAAGAAGATTAGAAGATGAATTTGAAGGAGAAGACTAGGAAGATCAAGACAAGAAGTTTGGTGCATCACCTAAAGGGGAGAAATTATTATCATATCATTGTGGTGTTGTCATCAATGCCAAAGGGGGAGATTTTTGGCACAACTAATGTAGATATTTTTGAGTGTTTCTTGGTACTGGTTTGATGACAAGAATATCAGTTATTGTGTTGTCATTTTTGTCAACTTGGTGTTGTATTTGTTGACGATGTTCCTGATGGGCTGCTAAGTATTTGTGCAGATTAATTTTGTGGTGCAATAGGAATTGGATTCTGCAATCATGGTTGGAGACTTGGGGATGTCTCTAGATGCATTATGTATGATCACATATGCTGAGAAAAAATATGGAGAAAGTTAAGATTGATTGAAGGGAAACATGGTAGACAAAAGAATAGATAGTGACAAACAATGAATGATTTGATTGTTTTATCAAATCGGTGTGGATTAAACTATAGTGGTTATGATATATTTATCTTGACTAAGATATGTTATTGATCCTATGATTGAAAAAGGATTGGAGTACCAGAAGGCATCATTTCAATTGACAGAAGATCATTTTGTGCCTAATAGCTAAATGTTTTAAACCAGTTTGAGCAGTTAGAGTTAGATTGGTGTGCGATGGTGATGTGATCGATTGCAGTGGATGTTTCTATGATCCATGTGGCATAACAAATTTTTACTAATTAATTTCTATTTTATTGATCAAGGTGATCGTATTAAATCAAGTTTTGGAAGCGTGTTGAAGAATTCAAAAGGATTGACTGTTCTTGATTCAAATCAGCACGTGATGAATCTTATGGCCGACCTGAGTTTTTTATCGAGTGTTATAGAGTGGTAACACATTTTAGGTTTCAAGTATCAAGCAGGAAAGATTGTAATACATTTTGTAAGGTAGTTAAATGTCCTAATAGACATGTAATGTATAAATATGTAAATTAATGCTTTATGCAAGTGTAGATCATGGATGCCAAGGTGCGATCGAGTAAGGAGAGAAGATTGTCTGCAATAAACATAAGTATTGTGCTTAATTGGATCTGAACAAGCATAGGAGGCGTGCTACACCCAGATCATTGTACTTGTTGATTCCTAATAGTTTCTACAAGAAAATCCCTTAACTGAGTAGACTTTAACATGTCTTATTTGTAAATCCTTTAACCAGGTGACTCTTTAACTAGGTTTTAAATCCTTTAACAAGGTTACTCCTAACAGGGTAAAGCTCCTAAAAGAACCAGAGGTAAATCCCTTAACTGTGTGACCCCTAACAAGGCCAGAGGTAAATCCCTTAACTGGATGACTCCTAATAGGGTCTGCTCCTAGTTGGGCATCATTGTAATCTCCTAACAGGGCTAGGCCTTTAACAGGGCAAATTTCAAAAGAGTGCAAATATTTTTGGTTTCTAATCCCCACCATGGTTTTCACCCTTAGTCATGGTTTCTATGATGAAATAATGGTGTTATTTTGTTGCGTGTGTGGATGATTGTTTGGTTACTTTATTTGATTGCATGCATAAGGTTTAAAGTTGATGAATGTCGTTTATGGTGTTGAATTAATTGTGAAAAGTTTCAGATCTGATAGATTACTAATTCACCCCCCTCTTAGTAATCCTTGACCTTATAGTATTAAGAGATTCATATTTTTATTTTTATCTTGGTTAAATCTCATTTACTTAGGTTTGACCTTAAGGGGCTTGAGATTGGCCCCAAAATTTAAATTGCCATGTTCTCTCTCTTTCCTACTAGCTATTGGAAGTTGACTTAGTACATACATTTGTTTGATACATTTTTATATTTTATTATTTAAATAAATTCTTTTGTGTAGTTAATTAATATGGAAGAATAATTTAGAAATCAAGAAAATTATAAAAGAATAGTCATTTTATGCACATTTAGATTTAGAGCATAGAAGAAAATAATTGAATATTAATTCACATATAGACCATTTGGACACTTTTGTATATTATATTTGAATATTTTTCAAATGTCATAATGATAGTAAAACAAGGGTATTGACATATAGAACCTAACCCTAGCGATTCAATAGCTTCTAAGGTGTTGTTAAAATTCCCATCCATACACACATTTTGTTGGAAATAATGGAATGGTGTACTGAGAGGGGAAGGGTGAATCAATACCCTCAAAAATTTTATCAATTAACCTTTATCCTTTTGTAATCAATACTTTGTATTACCATTCATATATGTTATTCTATCTTTGTCTATGTACCATCAATTCATAAACTAATTATCATGTAAAACATTCATAGAAGCATTCATGAAATGTATAGACACATGACACAAGATTTGGTAACGTAGAAAACCCCTGTTAGAAGGTAAAAACTGTGGTGGGGATGAAACCCACAAAGCTTCGCTTTCTGTAGAATGGAAGTGGTCGGTTAAGGCCTACAATTTGATCACTTCTGATGATCTACCCTATTAGGATTATTATGTGGAGACTGGTTAAGGTCTACTCTATTAAGAGCTTTAGCAACACTGTTTAGTGTGCACTTAGTTAAGAGATTTACAAAGGATTGTTAAATCCACCTTTCTTGAAAGGATTTCTTCTATTTGCTACACTTGTTAGAATGTAGACAAAAATATTCAGTGACCTGAGTGTATGCAATCTATCATTTCTGATTACAGATCCATTAAATTCACATGCACAATGTATTACCTAATGTGATTGATTAATACCTCTGTTGCTCAGTAGGCTTGAATCTGGTTCTTGATAACCTAATTCATCTTTTGTTGTTCTTGCTTGAAACTCTTAGTCTGATCCATAGATGCGCTCCTTGGCTACTATCATCCTCTCAACCATCATGAAATGAATGATTACATATCTATTTATATAATAGATTGACCTATTTTAGTTTCACGTATTACAAAGATAAATCTATGATCAAAGGTTTACAACTTGACATTGATCTCCTAGTTTGCATATTTTCAATTAGTTAGACTGATTAAAAACAATTAAAATTACAATGCTTGTCCCTCAAGAAATGGTTTTAAATCAAATAAAAATGCTAAATATAAAACATAAGTGTTTTATCTGACGTGGAAATCAGATCCACATTTCTCAGGATTTAACTGACTTTCGGTGTCTGATGCTCGGGTTGCTTTGTTGTCAGTCTGTCGGTGTTCCTTCTTTGAACTGTCTGTCGGGTTCCCTTGCTCTGTCGGGTTCCTCTTCTTTTCTACTTTGTCATTTTACACTTCAACATTTTCGGGTTGAACTATGTAAACTGTGTCGGGTTTCTCTTGTGATCTGTCTTGTCAGGTTTCTCTTGAACTTAGCACTTTCAGTGACCTTTTTTTTTTTCTGTACTTTTGATTTATACTAAAATTTTGTCCTTCGGTGTAGGTGTTTACCGATGGTTCAAAACTATTTTCCCTTTGCATACTAATGGAAAAAAAAATGTCTTCAATCTCCCCCTTTGACATTAGTATCAAAAATTGATATGTGCAAAATACTAAACTGTGTAGTATGTACACCATATGTTTACCTTGTCATTTATGACTCCCCCTATGTATATGTTGGTATAATATATGTATATACATGTACACTTGTATTTATACTGTACTCCCTTTTCACCTTATCTTCATATAATTCTTCCTCTAATGTACATATCATTCTCCCCTAATGTACATATCATTTCCCCCATTTTTTGATAGTAAGGGCAAAGGTGTATACTTACAACTTATCAAAAATATGGGAATGAGAAGTCTTCATGTCTTCCATCTATTTCTCCCATTTCTCCTTTAAGTGTTCAAGAGCCATTTTCTCCAGTTTGATTCAGGCATGCATATCATAGATGGTGTCTGCTACAGACATATCTGGGGTGGAAATTAATTGTCTTGCTAAAGTCATGTGTTGTTGCAGAAGTGTAAGATGTGGTAGCATTAGAGCCTATAGCTCGATAACCTCATCTCTAAACTTGGATTTTGTCTCTAGAATATCCTGTCTCAACCTTCTTGATTTCATAATCTTTTCCAAATGCATCTTGATTGCATTGTCATGTGTGGTTATACTTTGTGCACTTGTATTTAGATCAAAATTTATTTGTGAAATCTTATAACTATTTTCTTTAGTGATTTTCTCTAAAGTGCACAACTTTTGTACTAAGGCAATAGCTTCATAAATTATTGGATCTAACTCATTTCCAAGTTCTAAGAGCTTTACCTTATTCACTACCACTTCTTGGCTGATCTTTTTTGTTAATTTGTATTGAAATTTTTGTTCTGCTCGTGCTTCAATTGCTTTTTCTACATCCACATTCTGAGATGTGATGGCCTCAGTTAGAATAGAAATTTGATCAAGGATGGGGACATTTTGATCAACATCTATGTCAGGAACTATTTGTGTCAAAATATCCCTTGTAGTTTCTAACACTAGGGATTCTTTGTGCTCTTTCCTTAGCTTTTCTTGCATAGCTTTCCTTTGACATATTTCTCCATACTCTTTGAGAGAATCAAAATCCAATGTAGAAGGGCCACACTTTGATATCTCAATGATTTTATCTAGTGTTACCTTCAGTTTGGACTTCTTTGTCTTCTTCTTCTTCTTCTTCTTCTTCTTCTTGGATGCTAAGTGGGAAGCACTTGAGTATACCACCAAAGAAAGATCTTGTGCTTTGTTAGATGTGCTAGATGAAGTCTTTTGTGGTGTTGTGTCTTTTGCCTGCTACTCGGTATCTACTTGTTGGTTGGTAGTGGATGTCTCCACATAAACCTTCAGTTTATCTATAGCATCTCCTTCTGTATCCTTAGGAGTATCATCTTCTTTCTTCTCTTCTTCACCTTTTTCTTTCTACCCTTCATCTGTGTCTTGTTGTTCTCCATCTATGAAATTTTGTTCATCAGTTGTATCTTTTTGTTAATCATTACCCTTATCTTCAGGTATGCTTGCATCAGGCTTAGGTGTTCCTTTTGTGAGATTATGTTAATAGCTTGTATTAACAATGGCATTTGGCCTGGTATATCCACCTATGCAGCATCTGTAGCTGTGTCCTGTTCATTGGTTTGGTCTGGGACAACAGTGACATCTTCATCTTTTTGTACCTCATTTGCAGGATCTCCTCTGATAATATCAATGATAGTATTATTGGGCCATGTTTCATCTACAGTGTCCATATCCTTGTTACCTTTTGTGTTTAATGCTTCTTCATCAACATCCTCATCATTTATAAGAATATGTTCAGGGATCGGTTTAGCCTGATCTTCTTTATTGTATGGTTTTTCGGTAAGAGTTGCTTGTGGCTCGGGGCTTGAATCCCTTTTTGATACATTAAGTATCTTTCTCCATTCATCCTCACTTTTTCTATCAAGTTCAATTAGATGTCCCTTTAGCACTTCGTAGGCTCTTAGTTTTGGTGAGAACATGTTGGAATGTTTATCCATCATTTCTTGAATCTCTTCCATCTTAGATTTTGGTGGCGTGACTGAAACTAGGGCTCTTTCCCTTATTTGTTTCTCTTCCTTTAGAGCATATGTCCACCCAGCCGACAATCTTTCCATAAGCTCTTTTGGCATTTTATCTTCAAATTGAATTGGTATATATTTAAATATACTCATCATTGTGATGATGCTTTCTTCTAACTTGTTATGGTCCTCTGGGTCTAGAGTTAGCCATTTTCTTATCTTGGGGTCACTTATTTATCCTGAATTGATCATTGATGCACATACCTCATCAATTATGGTAGGCATCTTATTCTTAATAGGTTGTTCATCTTGTTTAGTGTCCTCAATGTCTTCCCTAGTTCTGAAGAACTTTCTTCTTTTTTATGGTGCCTTTTTCCCTGTTTGAGGCTTTCTTTTATAGGTCCTCACTTGACCTTTCTTGATCTGTGAAGGAATTGCATCCTTTGTTGTCCGACTTCTAGTCCTAGATGCGGCACTATTCCTAGGCTTATTCAGGGGTGGTGCATCAGACTCTGTGGGTCCTAAGTCACTCACCATCTCATCTTCACCGATGGGTGACTGACCCTCGGTTGCTTCCATCTGTTTTGTTTCCTCTTCATTTATTGACAACTTTTTCTTCAAAGTCTTAACCATTTTATCTTTCTTTCTATCAATCTTTTTCACAACTAAGCCATTTTTTATCCTTTCCTTGGCTTCCTCATAAGTTCCAAACTTAGGTTGTGACTTGTCCAATGGTTCATTTATCAATGCCCCAATAGCATTGGTTGTTTGATATATGTTAACCTCATAGTCAAGTGGTTCCATCCATATTTTCCTTAGTATAGATGGCTTGATATAGGTGTAATTAGTGTCCACCATAAAAAAATTTCAGTCTTGTACTTTTCTACTAGTTGTTCTGGTATCCTCGCCCTTTTCTGCATTCTATCTTTGAATCCAGTGAAGTGTTCATCCATGACTGATTCAAAATTATCTCCTACTGATTTGATGAACTTACTAATCTGTGTGGTCACTGGTCAGGTAGTGTCCCATTTGACATTGCCGATATATGGGAAGGATTCTTGAAAATAGAAAAATATGCACATAATGACTGAACCAAACTTGCATGAGTTAGACTTTGCAGTCCTAACTGTCCTCATGTTCTCATCTAATTGCCTGAGTAGAAGTTTTGATAGATCTAATAGTGGTCCCTTCTTAACAATTTTTTTATGTTTTATCCACTTCTCTGGATGCAATAATGTCCATCCTTCTATCCTGGAAGAATTTGTATCCTAAGACACATGCTCCGAATTTCATTTCATCATCGTTGATGATGGATACCTTTAATCCTCTTCCATCCCATAATGATCCTGTGTTATTTTCAATGTTAATGCGAGGGGGGTGCTTTAGTGCCTTTGGTTTGTCAGTTATAGCACAACTGGTAGCAGCATGTATAACATCCTTGGTTATCAGTTTTGGTTCATCCAGCCATATCTTTCGGTCATGTACTTTGCTCAGTACTGACCGAATCCATCATTTCTTGAATTCCTTCAGAAATAATAGGGCATGTGTGAGCCCTTTCACTTCAATGTGCTTATATTCTTCTTTGATTGTTCCTTCATCATTGTAAATCTTTTTGTAAGTTCTCTCAACCTCAAGGTCTCCTATATTTGCAATCTTGCAGTGAATGTACGCTCGGATGTCCTCAACGAGTAAAACCCTAGCTAGTATACTAGAGATTGCACCAACGTTGTCAGGTTGTGAAGCAACCTCGGGATAGATCTTTTAATGAGGTTCTTCACAAGTGGTATTCTTGATTAGATTGACCTTTATCTTCTTTGCATTCTTGATCTTGGAGGTTTGTGATGTAGTTGCCATCATTTCAGAATTTAGGGATTTTTTTTTCGTAAAAGAAAATAGAGTTCTTGGTGAATGTTGTTACTTACTTCAACCTTTTGTGATTGTTGGGAATATTTTAGAGTGATGTGAATAGCGTTGAAGTCTCTCTGTAATCTGGTCACTTCGTGCTTTGGTTTCTCTTTGCTTCTTCACTCAAATTGCTTTGTGAATAATGAGCTCTTTTGTCGACTATTTATAGACTTTTTCCCTAAGTTGTGTCATAAATGCTCACCCACTTCTTGGTGTTTGAAGATGGATTCATTAGGTAGCATGCACACTTCATTATCAGTGAGAATATGATGCTTGGGCTAGGTGTCAACTCATTTTACTATTTACCGATGGATCTCGGTATATGGCGAAGACAATCATTCTCTTTTTACATGATTACCAACGAAGTTCAGTTTAAACTAGCGACTTAGCTTTTTATGTGTTAACCGATGATGCTTGGTAAGTATAGGCAACTTAGCTTTGTATGTACACTGATGATTTTTGGTAAGCACTGGCCGATGAGATTGAATTCATAGAATCATAACAAGTAATAGCATAGTGCATCTTTAATCACGCTAGTTTTCCATTTCATCAATGTATAATGTAACTAATGCAAAATATAACTTGGTATAATGTAGCTCCATACTTACTTGTTCTGCTTAGGTGGGGGCGATGATGTCACCAGATCCATTGGATAAGGTGTTAACATTTTCATTGCTCGGTCCAGCTTCATCAGTGTTTGTAGCTTTCCTCCACATTTTGTTTCTCATCTTCCTGAAGTCTTCAATGGTGTTTCCATTGGCAAAGGTGCTTGTCTCTGTCACTCGGTCTTTGTAGTTCTTTCTTAGATGACCAAATTTATGATAGTGTAGACATGTCATTCCAAGGTTAGTCCAGCTCCTAGAATTTCTCATCCATTGTCTCATGCATTTTGTAACAATGTGTCCAAATCTTCCACATGTTGTACAGTTTGCCCATGTGTTGTTATTCCAAACATATGAGTTACCAACTCTTTCGGTTGATAGGAAGTTTCATTTTATTTAGGCTTCCATGTGTTAATGGGTCTTTGTGACTGGGTCCACCAATAGATGTAAGTTGTCATCGGGTACCGAGGTACCAGCCAACTTCGCCTGCAAAGGTTGTCTGGGGAAATGAGCTTCCCCGAGCCTCCAAGCACATGAGAGTCAGGTCTGGACAGTGCAGGGGCTCAGTTGGGAAATGTGACTATTTTTTTTGAGGGGGATAGCTGGTTATCTTAACTCATCTTCTTTGGGGATTCAAGTAAGTGGGGTTTCCTGCAAGTGCACATTCATTTAACAAATAAACTTCAAAAGATATTGCAGAGTTAGAAATATTTCATCAACCTATAGTTATACTAAACATTCAAAACATCGACAATGCTCTAACACACTAAACTAAATACTAAAGAAATACAGAACCATCAGCTCATATTTAATCAATAGCGAAGGAAAAGGAGGTCGTTAATCTACTTGAAGTATCAGAGAAAAGGACATAAAGAACACAAATCATAAAATACCATTAACTAGAGATTAGAAATCTAACAACATCGTTGATAGAACCCTTTCTTCTTCATTAACATACCTCCAGCAAGCACTGGTGTGTGTTACAATGGTGGCTCCAAGGGAGCATTTAACTACTGAAAGCTTAAAACTAAGGAGCATTGAGCTCTGCAACTAAGAACTGAGAAAACCAAATTGCTATTAGCTATGGATTGCAAAATCATCAATTTTGCTGACCCTTGGAATGAGGTCAAACTTAATATTTATATCCCAGATTTGACCTAAAACTCAACATAATTTATTTTACACTTTACAATATAATAGTATTTTCGGTGGCTGGTACTACCTACGCCATGCTATAAAAGACCTCGAGACAGAAAAAGCCTGACATGTCAGAAGAATGAGACAAGAAAAGAGGAGTGGAAGAATCAGCCTCGAAAAGAGAGCCAAGAGGAGAAATGAAGAAATCTGATCCCCCAGGGATTGAGGTTACATGCCTCATAAATGGGAGGGTAGCTCACTGTCTCTGATGTGCCAGGTGTTACATTGAAGCGGCGCCTTGGGAAGACCAACTGTCAGAGCCCTCTTGTCGAGCTGACGTGCCTTGTTGCAGTTACCTATCTTCTGACAACCTTTATTAGCTGCCTTGAAAGTGACCGGTTGACCTTGGGAACTAGGACACGGGTCACTTAAAGAATACAAAAATGTGGGATCCGAAATTCTGGGATCTGGGAACTTGCGTTCCGAAAGAATGAATGAATACAACTGATACATGGTTGGCAAGATTATCCAGATTCTGAAGACCTTTATTGTACCTTATGATTTTTCCCAAGCCTCCAACACTTGGCCTATGCTTTCTTCATCTACATCTCTGATGCTATCCCAGCGACTGTGAACAACCTCTAGTGCTTCCTAAACCTCTCCGACCCCATTCTGGAATTCATCCACCATCTTGATGGCATCATGCTATCAGATCATTGTCTTAGACAATCTGAATAACCTGCCCTGGTCAAAATCTCCAGCCGGTGGATACAGGGACTCCATTCACTCATCGAACTTGCTGAGAACATAGTCCTCTGGGTACATGTTTTGGTGGTGAAGGGATCGACTTGCGATACTCTAGCCATGAATGCTTGAAATAGGCCCAAGGGGTATTGGACCGCTGTCACTTTCTCTTTCAAGGCCTTAACCAATTCCTTGCATACCTTAGTCCTGATGACAAGTCTAGGGTACTAGGCCTGGAGGGAATCATACGATTCATCTCCCAAAATCCTTGCCTCTGTGGAAACTTCTTCTCCTATGTTGTGGATTTCTTCCATCCCGACCTTCCATTTTTTATACTTTGCTAAATCTCTCTCCCATGTAAGAGCGGAGTCCTTTTCCTGGCTAAGAAGAGTGTCAACCTGATAAAGGTCTGGGAGGGACACTGCCAAAAATTATCTCATGGTGGCCACTTTCTCGGTGGCCCACCCATCTACAGCTTGTGCCTTCTTCTTCATAATATGTAGAGAGTCCACATCGCCCTGCACAAGCGGCAATCTGGAGGAAGGGGTTCTGGGGTGGACCTCGGCCAAAGGATATGTAAGTTCTGCCAGAAGCGTGAGGAGATTGGAATTTGTCTCTCTTTCCTCCTTCAGCTTCTGGCCCTGCTTGATGTATCTAGCCTCTATTGCCTTGCTGACTTATTTTAGTAAGTCTAGCTCACCCTATTTGTCTCTCCTCCCCAGTGCCACTTCTATTATGTTATAGTCTTTGGGCCTTATGACCACTGCATCTACACCTGATGGGGGTGTTGCAATAGTCACAACTGTGCTACTTGTCGGACCAGTCTAGAGAGTATGGACTGTCTGTGCTTTCTTGAGCTTTTTAGCCTCTACATTCTTGGCCATCATCTCCTCCAATGAGAGTGTAGCGCCTGATGCTACCAATGGGGCCTTTATTTTCATTGATTCCACCAGCCATTAGGTTGGCTATGGCAGCTTTGCTGTTAAGACCTTTTCATTGGGATTCCTTTCAGAATCTGGCAGTACGTTCCTGGAATGTACATTGTCTTCGAGCTCTTTCTCCCTCTCTTGTTCTGGTTCCTTCTCTTGTTCTCCAGAACCTTTGATATTTTCTGCCATGCTGGCATCTTCTGTTGTACCATCTGGAACCTTTTCTCTGGTCTCAATATTGCCTATATTTTCAAGGACCTCCTCGTCCCTCCTGGCCTCAGCTGATCCTACATTTTCATTGTCTAGCACTGCTTCATCAATCTGCTACTACTGTTCTTGGGCCTTTTCAGCCTCATCTGTTGGAACATTATCTTCCACCGGAATATCCTCTAGAGGTGGGTGAGGTCTCTGGCCAAAATTTAACAAGGCGGCTACCGTTACTACCTCACCAAATATTCTTCGGGGTACTTGATCACCCGGAGTAACCAAAGGCATTTGGAGCGTGATGATCAAGGGTATGGTTGATCCCGTGGGTCCAAGTTCCCTGACCATCGGTTTCTCATCTGTGGGCTACTTTGGTGTGTCTTTGGTCTCCTGGACCAGTATCTTCTCCTGCTCAGGCTCCTTTTGTGCCTCCTCCCGGGCCTCTTGTTTTGATGCATCTTCTTCTTCCAAAATCTCTTTTTCTATGGGGGTTGTGTGTGCTTGAATGTGACCTCTAAATCAGGAACATACTCAACATAGTCTTTACTCAATCATTCAATTCACAAAGATAAACATGAATTGTTCATCTTGCAAATTCGATTAAAGCGACTTGTTTCCTCCTAATCAGTTGGGGATATCAAATTTACTCTCAGAATGAGATCCAACAACCTGACCATTGCTAACATGGAGGATTTCTAAAGCATGAGAAGTAATGAAATTTCCATTAATCTATGAGATGGAATGCAATTAATCTATGAAATCAAATTGCAATTAATCTAGTAATGAAATTGCAACTAATCTATGAAATAAAATTGCAACTAATCTATGGAAGCTTGAAAGATGATGAAATTGAGATGTTAGATATGTAAATGAATTGCATTAAAAATAAACATATCATTAATCCAAATTCTAATTAATCTAATTATGCAATTAAGCTCAAAAGCATGAAATAATCAATGCAAATTTCACTATAAATTTGATGCTCTCCAAAATCATCCTCTCAAATGAAGAAAAAGGGGTCCAATATATAGAAAAGCC
>MU226379.1:1371676-1398292 GCA_018584345.1 Thuja plicata | reverse complement strand
ATCCATTCAATCAATTAAATAAATATTCAATTCCTTTTGATGTATATTAGCTAAAGGGGGTGGAATTAATTTAATTTAAAAGCACTTAGGACTTTAGAATTAAATTAATTAATCATAGGGATTTTTAACTAATAAACCTTGATAATTTAGGAATTAAATATAGTGTGAGATTTATGCAAATTCAGGATTTCTTCATTTGAGACTAAGTCAATTAAAGTCAAATAGAAAAAGAAATTGACTAGTACAATAGGACTTCGATGATGAGAAATTTGAAGGAATGAACCAAAATTGATTAGGATTATAAGGTGCCAATTTTGGGGTGTTACATTTTGCCCCTCTTTGAATTGATGTGTGAGCAGTGCATTGATTCAAAGAATAGTCTGATGTGAAGATGAAGATTTTAGAAGTCTAGGTTAGGTTGTCAAGACACCGAACAGATTGGGAAGTAGAATCATCCAAGAGAAGATCAGAATCGGGGTTAGATTGCCCCAATGTCGGTTGATAGTTGATGAAGATTCAGGACTATCTCCGGAATCAGGGTTAGATTGCCCCAATACAAAGGTTAGCCTACCGAGATCCAGGTTAGGTCACCTAGATAACGGTCTAAAGAGTTTTTGAGAGCCATCTTCAGAAAAAAACATAACTTTCAAGAATTAGGGTAAGATTGCCCCAATACCTAATGAAATTTCAAGAATCATCTTTAGAATAAAGCTTGATCCTTGAGGATCCGAGTTAGATTGCTCATATACCTAGAAAGATAGATGACAAGATGTGAGACATCAAGATGCCCCTAGAGATTCAAGATCAAGGAATATCCAATTTTGACCATAAGGTACGAAAAAATGAATATGCCCCAAGTGATGAGATGCCCCTAGTGATGGGGACTTTTGATTCAGATCAGACTAATTCAAGAATAATGTGAAAGATTTAATGATGCAATCATCTTGCCCCCTCGGGAGCGAAATCAAAAGATGACACATCATAAAGATGAGAGCAAGAAATCATAGATAGAAATAAGATCAGAGATCCAGAGATAGATCAAGAGAAGACAAAATTGATTTGGAGCAATCAGGGAGTCCTACTGACTAGGTTTGACCATAGTTGACCAAGTTTGACTAGATTTGACTTTGATGAAAACATTGCACAAGCTGAGAAAATCTTGACGAGAGATAATTCTGACAAGAAAGTGACATCAAAAAATTAATTGCACAAGCGTCTGATCCCATCGGTCCCAAAATTTTAAAACGTGATTTTGAGCTGCTTAGGAGTGTCATATTTTGATTTCAATCATGAAAATAGATTCAGAATGGTCAATTGTGCAGTCAAGAGGAAGCCAACATAAAAGATGAGGACCTTTGAAGAATGAGAAGACAATGAAGAGAGCACCAAAACTATCGTGATGCAAGCCTAAAATGCGAATGCAAGCCTACAATGCAAATGCAAGCCTAAGCTAAATGCAACCCTAGGACTTGGTTGTTGGACTCATCGTATTTATCATCATCGAGTACTTTTGGATCATCGGAGTCAATAAAATCCTTACTAGTGCTGTTGCAACCATAAGAATATGAATATGACTTTCATCAAATAAAATGTAGGAAATGAACATAAGCACCAGGGCATAAAAGCCAAGATGACTTGAACATTGTTTCCAGTTTGATATAGTAAGAGTACATAAGTAAACAAACAGAGAAATAATAGTCAAGGACATAGTTCCAACCTCCCCTTGGCGTACAAATAAACAAGATTGAGGGATGTGAGGCTTTTCCACCTTAATGCAGAAGCTCTTATCACATACACCCTATTTATTTGACATTGTCGGATCATCAAAACTACACCAACAAGCATTAGACAAAAGAAAATATCAATGAAAACCATGAGAATAGACAACATATAAAGAAAGATTCAATCATAGCTCAACATGTTCCAAAGTTTACAAATGTGTATATGTTTAGGGTGTTGAAAAATGCTGTTGTGCTTGTGAGTGCATTGTGTTTGATTGCTATCAAGAGATGTTTATGTGTGAGATATCCGACATGTGTTAAAAAAAAGCACAGATGTATCCAAAGAGAGTGTTGAAAAACATCGTTTGATTAAGGTGTTGAGAAACACCAGTTTGTGCCAATAGAAAGTTTTCCTTTGACAAGATTACTGAATCGAGCGAAAATGAAGAGGGATCAAAGTGGGGAACCATGCCCCCAAGTAACAAACAGATCGAAGTTGAATATGCAAATAGAAAGATGATGGGAGAAATCTCAGCAATATAACGACAATAGGTAGACTCAGTGAGAACCACTGGTGACTATCGTGAGAGATATTCTCAAGCATAAAGATTGATAACAAGTTCTAGGCATCAGCAGGAAGACGCTGTGAGATCCACTGGTGACTGATGCAAAAGAGAGTCTCAAGAAGAGACGAAGTGCTACGAAGCATCGGTAGGCAGACGCAGTGAGATCCACTGGTGACCGATGCAAGAGGAGAAGGAACTCCATAAGATAGGACAATGCCCCCAAGACCAGGAACATGCCCCTAAGTGTGACCAGTTTCAATCCATGTGAAGTCAAGAAAAATATCGAAGATGACTGAAAGCAAAAGCATGAGCACACTAAAGCAGGAAAGCAAACTAAAGCGGGAAAGCAAACTGAAGCAGGAAAGCAGAATAGCAAATGCGAGAAAGCCAAGAGATGATGCGACAGATAGAGCATTGGAGAACAAGAGGTGCCTATTTACCAGGTTTTCACCATCTTGGCAGAAATTCAATTTTTTTCTACCATGACACCTGTTTACCAGGTTTTCATCAATTGCACATTTTTCTCTTTTTCTCTTTTTTTGTATTTTTCATTTTTTTCAATTTTTTTGTACTTTTTTTTTATTTTTTTATTTTTTTTGTATTTTTTAACTTTTTTATTTTTTTGATATTATCAAGGCACCTATTTACCAGGTTTTCACCAGGATAATAGATACATCAAAGCGCTTGTTTGCCAGGTTTTCACTAAGATGATCATTTTTTCAAGACATTTTACAATTTTTAGGATTTTCTCAAAATAAAGTATGTACATGAGCATGCAAAAGATATCTCAACTATAGAATTTCTTTAGGTGAAGAGAATTGATAGGATCTTTGAGTTTTTCACCCTCTGTAGTAGAAAGTTGATAAATGCCAGATCCAAATACTGCAGTAATAATATAAGGACCAAGCTAGTTTGGCTCAAATTTTCCTTTCTGAATCTGTTGTTGCTGATTCTTGGGATTCTCCCTCAGGACGAGATCACCCATTTGGAAGTCTCTTGGTCTAAACTTCTTGTTATAGCTCTTAGATATCCTCTTTTGATATGCTATGAGATGATCGAATGCCACCTTTCGACGTTTATCCAGCAGTTCAAGATCTTGTAGCCGAGATATTCTAATATCGTCATCAGTGATGAGGCCCTTCAGAGAGGAATCTCAACCTCAATAGGTAGTACTGCATATGCACCATAGACTAAAGCAAAGGGCGTGGCCCCTGTTGGAGTTCTTATACTGGTGCAATAGGCCCATAAAGATGGATTAATCTAGAGATGCCAATCTCATCCAGATTTGTGTACCGTACGGTGCAGGATCTTGAGAATTGTCTTGTTGGAAGCTTCAGCCTGTCCATTACCCTGGGGGTAATAAATAGAAGACCAATGTTGAATAATATGGAACTTAGTGCATAAATTTGTCAGATCTTTATTCTTGAATTTTCCCCCATTATCAGTGATAATAGAGGAGGGTACACCATATCTACAGATAATGTAATTTAGTATGAACATAGCTACAAACTTGCCATTAGCTACACTGAGAGGTACTACCTCAACCCATTTAGTAAAATAATGTGTAGCAGTAATGATGTATTTATGAACTCTAGAGGAAGACGGATATATCTGACCCACTAAGTTGAAAGCCCACTGTTGAAATGGCCAGAAAGTGATGAAAGGAATAAGCTCCTTGGCTGGAGCATGAATCCGATTACCATGTAATTGACATTATTTGCAAGACTTAGCAAACTGTGTAGATTCCTTCTCCATATCGAGCCAATAGTAACCAGCTCTAATAATTTTACAAGCCAGTGTCAGACCATTTGAGTGAGAACCACAAATGCCTTCATGTACTTCTTCTAACGCGCATTTGGACTCATCAGGTTCTAGACACCTAAGGAGGGTACCGTCTATACCTTGTCTATGCAAGTCATTAGCTACGATGACATACCATGAAGCACTATGGATTAGATGATGTTTTTCATTTCTAGTATATGTGTGAAGAATGATTTGGTCATCATGGAGGTAAGAGTAGATGTGGTGGTAGCGGGATGAATCATGTCTAATGACTAAACAGATCATCTGGGAGTTAAGAGAGTCATAGGCAGGGTAGCATAATGTCTCCACTAGGAATTCATGTCTGAAATCATTCTCCAACATTTGTAACATAGAAGCCAGAGTGGCCATAGCATCAGCTACTTTATTATCCACCCTGGGAATCTGCTGAAAAGTAACATGTGCAAAGTATTTCTTAAGGCTGTCAACCATCTTTTTATAGGGCACTAGCTTTTCATCTTTCGTCTGATAGATGTCATTCACTTGATTGATAACCAGTTGTGAGTCTCCAAAGACTTTTAGTTCATCAACTCTCCATTCAATGGTGATCTTTAGTCCATTTATCAAAGCCTCATATTCAGCACTGTTATTGGTACAAGGAAACATCATTTTGCATGCCTTTGGTAAGGAATACTATTGAGGTGTAATAAACAAAATTCCAGATCCTGACCCCTGTTGCGTGAATGATCCATCAAAGAACATTTTCCATGTCTAATGCGTGAGAAGCATGATGGACTCATCTGGGAATTCCATCCTTAATGGTTGATGATTTGTAAAAGGTGCCTCAGCCAACTGATCTGCGATCACTTGCCCTTTGATAGCTTTTCGCTCAACATATTCAATATCAAACTCACTAAGGAGCATGACCCATTTAGCTAGTCTACCTGTGAGGGTAGCTTTACTGAGTAAGTATTTCAATGGATCATTTTTTGTGATTAACCTTGTAGTGTGAGCCAACATGTAGTGTCGTAACTTCTAGGAAGCAAACACCACTGCTAAGCAAGCTTTCTCAATTATGGAATAATTCATTTTGTAAGAGACCAATGTTCTGTTGATGTAGTAAATGGCTCTTTCTTTATGATTTTGATCTTCTTGGGCCAATAAAGCACCCAGAGATGTTTCCGTTGCTGAGATATATAAGATCAAAGGCTTCCCCTGAATAGGAGGCATCAATATAGGTGGATTGGATAGGTATTGTTTGATCTGTTGAAAGCCTTGTTTACATTCTTTGTTCCAGTCATAAGTCACACCTTTATGCAAATTTTTGGTTAATGGTTGTGACTTGTCAGCTAACTGCGATATGAAACACCTGATAGATTGGAGCTGACCTTGGAGACCTCTAATTTGTTTGATATTATGAGGTGGAGGCATTTCCATTATAGTTTGTACCTTTGCGGGATCCACCTCGATTCCTTTAGCAGAGATGATATAGCCCAATAATTTTCCTAAAGTAACCCCAAATGCACATTTCTTAGGGTTAAGACGCAACCTAAATTTTTCCATACAATCTAGTATAGGACCTAGATCAGTGAGATGTGTCTTTCTATCCATACTTTTAGTGAGTGTGTCATCCACATAGTCCTCCATTGTCCTATGCATCATGTCATGAAATATGATAGTAACAACTCTTTGATAAGTAGCCCCAGCATTTTTTAGACCAAAAGGCATAACATTCCAGCAGAATGTACCCCATGCACAAGTAAAAGTAGTTTTCTCTTGGTCCTCTGGCGCAATTTTGATTTGATTATAGCCAGAAAAACTGTCCATTAGTGAATACATCTCATATCCTTCCGTCATATCCATGATCATGTCAATGTTGGGAAGTGGAAAATGATCTTTTGGACATGCCAATTTTAAGTCTCTAAAGTCAGTGCAGACCCTGATAGATTTGTCATGTTTAGTCACTGGGACTATATTATAGATCCACTCTGCATAATTAATTGTTCAGATGAACCCAGCTTTTAGAAGTTTTTCCAATTCTGCCTTGATCAGTAAAGCCACATGCGGATGCATCTTTCTAAGTTTTTGTTTGACTGGTTTCACACCTGGAGCTATTGATAAGTGATGCATGATGAGATCAGGATCCACACCCGGCATGTCAGAATTTGTCCATGCAAAATTTATCTTTTTCTCCTGGAAGAATTCTGTGAATTCCTTAAGTTCCTCTATAGATAGTGACTTGGCCACATGAATGATGTGTGGATGTTCTTCTGTTACCAGATTTATCAGTTGAGTTGGCTCAATTAACACTGATGAATGTTCCTGGAAGTGACTCTGAAGCGCATCAAGTATCTCATCCTTAGGCACCTCAAAGAGGTTTTCACCTTCAGATACATCTTTTCTTTTTAATTTTTTTGGCTCTAATACTACCACAATGTGGTTTTCACCATCAGAGCGCCTATTTTTTCTTCTTTTAATTTTGTGACTAAGATACTTGATGTCAGCCTCAGTCATGTTGACACTTTCTTCACTAGTGGAGGATGTCACCGGTTCAACAGCGTGAAGGTAGCAGGCTAAGGCGTAATCATTCTGGAATGTAAGGACTTCACTGGATGAAGAACAGGAATTCCAGTCTATTAACTCAGGATGTTGGAGTGAAAGAGATGTGACAGGTTCAAGTGCGTTCACAATATAGTCATCAAAAGCATTAACTAGCAAGCTGAGAGCTAAATCAATCTCATCCAAAGGTATGCTCGAATCCTGCTAACCCCTAACGACCGAAGTAGAAGACATGTTAACATTTATGGACTCGGACTCGTTAGACCTTTCACTAGACCCCTCACTTATGCCAAGAAGTTTTTCATAAGATCCTTCTGACAAACTATCAAACTCATATTCATGATAGTCTGTATCCGAACTCTAACTTGGATGCTTGCACCATGAAGGTTTAGGATTTCTAGCAACACCAGCCTATTCTCGTGTCAACTGCTCTTGAAATTCTGGCGGTATGTATCGTTCACCTTGGAAGTTAGGATCTTGCAACTCTTTCCTTTGTTCATAGGTTAGTGTCTCAAAAGGAGTGGTTTTATCAGAATCACTGTCAGTATCGACTATACTGATGCGCAATACAAATTTATCTGGCTCAGTAAAGAATGCTGCCAGGTCTGGAGGAATGGGATAAGGAAAGAAATCCTCATCGGAGCTATCTTCTATAGTGTTGACTACGGCTGTGCCTTCAGGTTCTGGTGAAGGTTCTACTTTTGGCACAAATTTGTTGATCCCTAGATGGAACGAGATCTTTTTGAAGCCTAAACCAGTGGTGTCTTTTATCTTTTGACCTATAGCTTTAATAGGTTCCAGTAACCCATTACCATTCACCCCTATTGGGCCACTCCCTTTGTACCCAAACATTTCATAATCTTAAGACCTTCATTGTTTGGATTTTGTTCCCAAGCCGGGGTAGTTTGTTTAACTATGTTCTTTCCTTTGCAAAGCCAGGCCTTAATAGCTCTTTCCTCATCTTCATCTTCTAATTGTGTAGAAGACCATACAAAGACAACGTCATAAACTATCTCAGGAGTGGTAGAAGATCTATTGTTCTCAAAAGGTCTCCCATAAGAATGAGGAGACAGAGGTAGAGCTGCTAAAGATAGCATGAGTTTTATTTGATATCCTCCCATGCCTATGCTTGTGATTTTTAGTGTCTGTTCCATGTTTCTGAGCTTGGCATCACAGACTTCTATGTATTCTCTATTAGTTGGAACAAGACTATCAGCTGATTGAGTGAGCACATTACAAGAAGAGCCCATACTAGCAGGAATTATCACCTCTGCACCTTGGAAAGACAACTTAATACACTAATGGTATGTAGAAGGAATTGCTTGCATCTCATGGATCCACTGTCTCCCTAGCAAGATATTATATGCAAGAGGAAGGTCTAGCACCTGACATGTGACATCTCTTTCAACTGGTCCAACCCGAATGGGTAGCACAACTAGACCTTTAGATTTTCTCTCTTCTTCATCATAGGCCTTAATGGTAATTCTTTTGTGGGAATCTATGCGATACTTGCCATAACCTAGCTGAGCAAGAAAATGAGCGGAGCACCATTGTCAATGAGGACGCGACGGAATAGCTATTTTCCTATCATGACTTCTATGTGCAGAGGAGCATTATGCGGGTGACTAATTGAGTGATCATCTTCTTCAGAGAAGGACAAATAATGCAGTGAAGTCATGTGACCCACCATGGATTAAAACTGATCCAGATTGATGTCTTTGGGGACATTAGCTTTTGTGAGAGCTTTGTACAAAATCTACCTATGAGCAGGCGAGATCTTCAATAGCTCAAAGATAGTTATCTGAGCATTGGTTCTTTGAGGCTGGTCAAGAATGCTATAACCGGCAGTAGGAGGTGTAGGGACCACCTTTGCGGTCTTGTTAGCAGAGCCAACAATAGTCTTATCTGTAGTTGGTTTTGGCATGGATGTAGTAATAGGAGGGTCAAGACCATTAATAGTGATTCTAGCACTAGATCTAGTAACAACATTTGTGCAATCTTGAGATTCTTTAGATTCAGATAATCGAGACCCAAGGCCTCTCAAAATAAACGGGCCTTTGGGTTTAGGAGCATTCCCAATTCCCTTGTTAGAAAACATGTTACAATATTCCACTCCCAGAGGCTCAATCATGTTGATCACATTATCATAAGTGGTATGTGCATAATTAACTTTGGCATTATTGTTCTAAGCTTTGGAGGACTCGCCTTTCTCGTGACGAGGAAAGGGATCTTTAAATGCTTGATGATCCGAATTCTTGTTATGATTCTCCATAATGATAACCTTGTTGTCAATCAAATCTTGGACTTTATGACACAATTGAAGACATGTAGCAGTCTTATGACCTTTGTTTTGGTAGTAGTCACATTACGCATTCTCATTCCACCAATGAGGTCGCGGTTGCGGATTGTATAGACATTTTTCCAAAGGAGCAAGAATCTAATTTTGTACCAAAGTTTTGAAAACCACATCAATTGGTTCTCCCAAAGAAGTAAACTCACGCTTGGGTCGTGGTGCCCAAGGTTTATTGCCAGAAAATATAGAAGGTTGTTGAGTATTGGTTGCAGCCTTTTCAATAGCTTTGGTCGCTTGTATACCAGAAGTGAGATTGAAGACCGGTTTTGAAGGAGTTGGAGTCACGTTATCGACCACCCCATCATTCACAACATCCCTATTTTTGTTGGAAAACTTCCCTTTATCTTTGTTGGAATATGAGGAACCTTGTTTGTTATCTTTATTCAAAGTCAATTCGCCTTTTTTAACCATAAATGCTTCTATTCTCACAGCTTTTTTTATCATGCTATCAAAATTAAGGGGACCTTGAAGTTGTACTTGATACCTAAAATCAGGGGTGAGATTATCCAAGAAGATATTGAGTTTCTCAGATTCAGGTATTTTGCAAGGGTACTTAGTGTAAAGTTGTCTCCATATTTGGAGAAATGTCAAGAATGGTTCCCCTTGCCTTTTCTTGTGGTTGCAAAGGTCCCTTATGTTGACAGGATGTTGAATATTGTGAGAATAGTGTTGTATAAAGAGATTGACAATCTCATCAAAAGTCTTGATGCCAGTGGGTAGTCGCGAAAACCACTCCATGGAAGGTCCACCCAAACTTCATGGAAAAAGACGTATCAAATATGTTTGATCATGTATAAACTCCATCTATAGGGCACCAAATTATCTTAAATGATCCTGAGCATCAGTGGTACCCAGATACTTGTCATATTTAGGAAGCTCTACACCTTTGGGAAAAGGTGGCATAACAATACTCCTATCAAAAGGAAATAGACATATGCTTTCCATTGTGAACTGTTGCGTGGGTTTGTCCTTATCCTTCATAAGTTGGCTGATTTGACCTTGCATGTCTTGAATTATTTTATGCAATTTGGAGGTCTCACTTTCCTCTTCTTTAGCTACAAGCGTTTTCACTTGGAAGTTTGTAGGTAATTTTACTCCTTGTCTTGCCAAATCTAGAAAGTATTTTTCTTTGTCTTCTACAAGGAGTATTTCCATCATTTTGATGAGAGCTTTATTAGACTTTGCAGCATCTATGTCATTTTGAGTTATTGGGTCATCATCATTTCCAAGAATTTCATAAATGCTCTGAGTCTGATCTTGACCCTGGTGATGTTGCTCTTCTTGCTGACCTTGTTCGTTTTGGGATTGGTTATGACCTCCATTATATTGATAATCAAAAGGAGTTACCATGTTGTTAACATGATATTGTGTCATGTGCACCTCTTCAGTATGAGTGTTAGTATCATGTTGAGAACTCATAGTCAATGTATTTCTCGGTGAATCAAAAGGATTTCTATGTTTGAAAGGATCACTAAGGCAATGAGGATCGTTAGTAGGATCAACCCAAATAGGTGACTTCCTATAGCCTTGTTGATCTGAAAGAAATGGATTATGTTGATCTTGAAACAAAGGATTAGAACAAAACTAAAGCACTAGTTTCTGATTTGGACTTGAATCGATACTAAATGTGGAAGAGGAATGTGAGGATCCCTCTTGACTATCAAGTTGAACAGTGGGTTCAGAATGACCTTTTCCTTGATCATGAGGTTTTCTTCTACCTACTCCAGAACCGCAAATGGGAAAAATATTGCTGCTTCTAGTTGTAACAGGCATAGATGAAGATGAAATGAGAGGAAACTTAAGATCCGACTCAAAACTCTGTCTCTAGAGATATAAAAAAAAAAGAGGTAATAGGCTAGAACAGCCAAGGTGTGAGATGCACCCGGCACGAATCATTGAGAGTATGGCTAGAACAACTGAGATATGATGATCGTGTTGCAAGGTACAAAAACATAAAAAGATAGGACAAAGACAAAGAGACAAGACAATTTTGAGTAAAAATCAGTTAGTTCGCAACTCAAAATGACTAGTTTCAGACTACAGACAATAGGGAAACAAGCAATCAGACCCCAGACAAAAGTCAGATCAGGAAAAAAGTTCACTAGTTAATGGGAAAAAGCTCACTATTTTGAACACCAGGCTACAGATTCATGTGAGAAAGTACCATTCCATGCGAGAAAGTGCTCAAATTCACACAAGAAAATGCCATCTCACATGAGAAAGTGCTAGGTTTCTAAAAGTTCGCGCGAGGAAAGACCAAATTTCGATAGACGGACTCAATTTTTGAGGTAAAAACCAGATTTTGAGACATAGTGAGAACTGTTCTCTGACAAAATTTCTAGGTTCAAAGTATTTTTATGATGATACAAATCAGCAATCTCAGTTTCAAGGTAACAAGCATTCGTTTACAAACACGAAGTTTCAATCAAGTAGTAGTGACACAAACATAAGTCGTAAACGGTTCTACCAAGGACAAAGCAACTTGGCAGAATTATGGGATTCTTTGTTTGATGATTATTTGGATAGTTTAAGACTTAAGAACAAACACTCATTTATCCCTACAAAGAAAATTGGTTGAGAAGACAAAATTTGTGCCCCACTGTCTTATGCATATGTGTGCACCTCACACAACAGTGTCACCCTCGAAAGAGCACCCGTGTTTTTGGTATTTCCAAGGACTAAGTATATATGTTCAAAGGTTACCCTTAAAGTAGGGGCCAGTGTCATATACCACTTCAAGCATCCAGGTGCATACCTATGTCGAGAATCTAGGGGAGAGATTCTTCCCCCTCCCTGCGCACAGATTATGTCTCCTTTTAGAGGTGAACCAGGTAGGAATCTAACTAAGAGAGTGTTTAGTGGGATTCCATTCAAAATAACCTTCAGTGCCTCTGATATAGAGCTAGGGCCTTACAGCCACACCAACACTTGGAAGTCATACACCCTTGCAAGAAAGGTTGGGAGTGGCGCCACTTAGTACGACAAACAAGGATTTCTCACGATGATAGTCAAAATCACGAGAAAGAAGTTACCATGGATTTGGAGTCTTTGGACTAGAAAAAGTAGACTTTATTAGAGTGAGGTGGAATCAATGGCGATAGGTGTGTACTCACTTGGGTCATTCCTGGAGGTTCAACTTTCGGCAGGCCCTCTAAAGGTGACACAACTTGGTTCAGATTCAAGGGTTTGATTTTCTAATTCTCTCAAAGAGAGAAGAGCATACTTCTCTACCTTTTCACTTTACCCAAACACATCAAGCATATTCATCACCGAGATAGTTTCACTCCACCAAATCCAAGAGCCTTTGGGTTTCTGATTCTCTCAAAGAGAGAAGAGCATAATCCCCTAACAAGTAGAAGTGCTAAAGATTCGCTATCTTGCTTTGCTTCCCTAAGTATCCATCATGGTAGCAACATCTGGGTCTTGGTTTCATCCATGGGCATCACTTCCATGTAATGAAGATCCTATTCCCCTACTTTGCTATTGGGATCCTTACAAAATTTTAACAAAGCCCTATTTAAACTATGTGAATGAAAAATAGTAAACAAACATGACGTTTTTGAATATGCCTTTGACAATCGTCCTACAAGCAAACTGTTAGAAAGTTTTTTGATCTTTGGCCAGCAAACCTGCAAACCACTATTATGCTACAACAAAAATCAGAAACAAAAAATCACAACAGAGAGTAAATATCAGAAAAGAATAATAGAAAATTACAAATTTTGGATTTTAAATGTCTGTCTGCTAAATTTCGTGTGAGAAAGTACTTCGCTGAGCGCGAGAAAGTACTTTGAGGTGCGCGAGCTTTCTCTTTCTTCACGTGAGAGAGTGCTACAAAGAGAAAAACTTTGTGCGGCTCGACCTAAAATCTCACGTGAGACTCCGTACCAGTGCTGTACAGACGTACGACAGAGTTCCCAAACCACTGTCAAGAGTTTTGAAAATGAGGCCATAAATCATTTTTTCTGCCCCTCGGTGGGCGCCAAAATGTGTGTGCTTGAATGTGACCTCTAAATCAGGCACATACTCAACATAGTCCTTACTCAATCGTTCAATTCACAAAGACAAACATGAATTGTTCATCTTGCAAATTCGATTGAAGTGACTTGTTGCCTCCTAATCAGTTGGGGATGTTTAATTTACTCTCAGAACGAGAGCCAACAACCTGACCATTGCTAACATGGAGGATTTCTAAAGCTTGAGAAGTAATGAAATTGCCATTAATCTATGAGATGGAATGCAATTAATCTATGAAATCAAATTGGAATTAATCTAGTAATGAAATTGCAACTAATCTATGAAATGAAATTGCAACTAATATATGGAAGCTTGAAAGATGATGAAATTGAGATGTTAGATATGTAAATGAATTGCATTAAAAATAAACATATCATTAATCCAAATTTAAATTAATCTAATTATGCAATTAAGCTCAAAAGCATGAAATAATCAATGCAAATTTCACTATAAATTTGATGCTCTCCAAAATCATCCTCTCAAATGAAGAAAAAGGGGTCCAATATATAGAAAAGCCATGGAAAGAGGGTGAAGAGTTTCTTGAAAAGAAACGGTTGCCTCTTCATTTTCAGGAATTGAGATTGAGACAAAAAAGCATGAATTATTTAATTAAAAGGGTGGATTATTGCCACATGAGTGACCTTTCATATAGAATTATGGAATTCTTTTTTAGGATAATCCATTCAATCAATTAAATAACTATTCAATTCCTTTTGATTTATATTAGCTAAAGGGGGTGGAATTAATTTAATTTAAAAGCACTTACGACTTTAGAATTAAATTAATTAATCATAGGGATTTTTAGCTAACAAACCTTGATAATTTAGGAATTAAATATAGTATGAGATTTATGCAAATTTAGGTTTTCTGCATTTGAGACTAAGTCAATTAAAGTCAAATAGGAAGAGAAATTCCCTAGTACAATAGGACTTTGATGATGAGAAATTTGTAGGAATGCACAAAAATTGATTAGGATTATAAGGTGCCAATTTTGGGATGTTACAGGGGTCTCCTTATCCTGAGTGGAAATCTCCTCCACCGCATGAACTATACCATGATGGAGGTCCATGAGCTCCTCCATCAAGAAAGTGTCGTCGAAGTCATCATGTGGGGGCGAGGATTCAAAAATATCTTCTAGTTTCAAAGAGTCCAAACTGACATCCAGCTGGGGCACATCCAGCATACCGGGACTGGCGGCTGTGCTTGGTGTAGGGGTCACCTTCTTCTTCTTCTTTCTTTTCAATGGAGCCCTGGTATCCAGAATGCTGGTCGACTCTACCTCGGTGAAAGTATGTCTGCTCATCATTGCATCCAACGACGGGGATCCCACCGAGCAAGTAGAAGCCATTGGAGTTACTTAGAGGCCAGAGGATATCTGCGTACTCAACTGCTGGCTAGATAGCCTTGCCAACTCCATTTGTTGTTTTAGTTGTTCCATCAGTAAGGTGGGAACTTGGGGAGGCACTTTGGATAGGGTGCCCTCTTTCTCTTTTGCTTTTCTCGTACTTGGTTTAGCGTCTGTGAAAGATGAAGAAGGTCCGACACCGGCTGAAGCAGGGGCAGCCCTTTTGACCATTGGTTTCTTTCGGGTGCTCTTGGGACAAGCCTGGTCAAAATATTGGTGACTTGCTTCTAAAATGGGGTGACATACCCCTTCAATTGTTAGGTCCTCAGGGGTAGCCCAGTCCACCGGAGGGAGATCTAATTTGTCCAGCCCTTGCCCCTTGTATGTTGGGTCCTCCAGTGGCCCATCATCTCAAAAACCCTTCAGAAAATTCTGGAGGTCAAGTGTTTTCATGAGACCCTTGCTCATCCTTCAATGCAGTCGGGCCCAGAGATCAAAACTATCTTGGCCGTCTGCCCAAAAATTTTCAATGTTTACTTCGTGTTGCAGGGATGCCCAGGGAAGTGCTGCAACAATCTTGCCAAGAGGATCATAATTCTTCCGGGCATGGTGGAATTCCACTAGCCCCAGGTGCTTTAATTCATTATCTGCCTCCTACACCATGGTGAGGTTGTATGTATAATTCTCGCACTAGAATGGGAATGTGACATTGATGACCTTCTTTAATGTAAAGAAGGCATGTAGATCCATCATCTATTGGCAGAACTCTAAAAGAATAATTCTGTCCCCACAATACTGGGGAAGAAGATGGGGCTTCCCATTGAAGCCGGTCACCCGAATGTGGGTGTGGTGTTGGAATTGAATAAAGTAGCAGCCATAGGTGTTGACCAAAGTCATTTCCTCTTGTGATAGTCGGTATCCAGAATCCCAAGTAAGTGTTAGAATGTTGTGGTAAATGAAAGCATCATTTACCTGGAAGAAATTCAAGAAACTGAGTTCCCACTACACTTGCGATTAATGATCCCATGGTGTCATTTGGCCCAGCCCATTTCCAAGCTCCCCAACTGTTCTCAAACCTGAAAAGCCAATCTTTGTTGAGCTAGTGCTCACAGCACGTATGATGTCATGTAGAACTTGGAATTCTAGACAACACCCTTTAGCTGCTTGTCCACATGATTGGATATGAGGGCCGCCCAGTTGAAAGTCTGACTGTGAGTGGTGATGCATTATAGAAAGTAGTACATCCATGCTAAGAAATATTGAGCATTGGGCAATCTGAAGAACCTGCATAAGAATACAATGCCCGATTGAATGGGCTCTTTGAAATCCCCGCGAGGAATTTCCAACTTCATCCTCCTACAATCCCTCCTTGGGATTTTCAGCCAGTGGCTATTGAGATGTTGCCGGGAGATAAGGGCAGCTTCCTCAAACTCCTGCAATGTCTGGACCCAATTTTGGATAATGGATCCATTGAACTGTGGGATCCCCAGCCTCGAGGTAAAATTTGCTACGTCCAAGGTGACGATTGTTGCTGGGTACTATAGTGGCCGGGGATCTGGAAGTAGGATGGTCCGAGTTGGTGTGTTGTACAATTTTTCCAATTGGAGTATTAACTCTGGTGATTGCACCAAAAAATGAAATTTTTCCTCCTTGATGATGTCAGAGGTGGCTATTTGAGTGGCCAGATTGTCTCCGGTGGCCTTCAACCTGTAAATGGCTTGAATCAAGCCTTGCATTTCTGCCCAAGTTCTGGGCCTTGTGTCCATTATTTCTTGAACTCTGGACTCTATCTTTGACCCCACAAGGGCACCCTCCTTTGGATATTTGGAGGTCAAGGGAAGCTTTACTAACAAATTCTTGACCTTAGTTTTAGTGGCTGCTCGAGTGGATGTGGTAGGCAACTCTGGGGAAATCATCAGACATCTTTGATCATCTTATCCGCAACCTTCAATACCAGAGGACTGTTAGAATGTGATATGTATAAAAGAATACTAAAAACTCTGGGGAAATCGTCACCACCCTGCACCTGTTCAACAAGTGTTAGCATACACCAAAAAGAGGTCCCGGAATACTTGCAATAGACGTGAATAAGACTCCAGGGGATATTAAACCAAATGACAAGGGGAAACACAAGATAGGGAATTGCTTGGGACCCAGAGCCTAGATAATCTAGCTGTTACTGTGCCGATGTGACCAGTAAGAAACTGTATTTGGCTGATGTGGGTCGGCACGTGGTCAGGCAACAAGAAACATTAAGGCATTAATGGTGACAAGAGGGCTGACACGGGGTAAAATGAATGCCAAATGGGACATGGTTTGAATGTCCACTTGTGGGAAGTTAATCCCGCCATTAAGGTGATGAGACAGAGGACAGAGAAAGCCGCCATGGCTCAAACCAGCGAGGTGCTGAGTTCGAACCGTGGTGACTTCATCTCGTCGAGCTCGATCTCATGGGTGAAAACACATGAAAGAGTGTGAGGAATTCACAAACTCAAGAGGATATATAGGATATATACATAAAAAATAGAGGGCTGAAGGCCGAAACATATATACATAAACTACACAGAATTTACAAGCTTTTTACAGGTTTAAACAACACTTACATATATACACGAACTAACCTAAGATGATATACATTATAAAAATTAATCTACAACTGTGTAGAGGGAAAAAAACCCTCTCGCAGAGCCAACCCACCAACGGGAGGCGAACCATAAACACAGAACACGGAATGGAAAACTAGCAAAACAAATGAAGACCAAAGAACAAATGGGAATGACAAGGAAAACATGGAAACAACAAGAAACCAGAGAAGCTACCTGGAAATCCAAAGAATGGCAAGGGAGAAGCACACTAGGAGCACTCCTACAATGAGTTCTACCTTCAAATGATCACAGACAGACACCTCAAATCAACTGGTAATAACCCACTAAGCACAAAGTAATTCACAACTTAGTCACAGTTTAGTCGCCTAAGAATCACTCTGAATGCACAAGTGTTTTAATCATGGTAACTATAAAAGTGGCATGTAATTCCTATTTATACCCAAGGTAAAAGAAATTTACCTCTTCCTCTGCAAACTCTAGAATAGGCAAACCTCCGGACTCCAGGCCCAAGGATTCCATGCAACCATACCTTCTCATGAGGGGAAGACATCGTGGCAGAGAATCCTGGAGTTCAGAATCTGGCTATGGAAAGAACAACAAATGCTGGGACCAGGTCCTGGAGTCACGAAAGACAAGGAGAAATAAAAAAAAACCCTGTGAGAGGGAAAACCTGAAGAAGAAAACAAAGAAAACAAGGAAAACAAGGCAAGAGCAAAAGCGAAAAGAGGGGACCCAACATTTTGCACATAAAATGTAGGGACGGGTATGCAGGGCATAACAAATGGAGACTATCTGGGATGAATGCCTTACCACATTTGAGAACTGCAGAATCTCTGGTTAGCAAAACTAGAATCGACCGTCACTTGGAGCATCCTTCTCGTGAGGTGCGAAGTGTTTAAGAAAATCTGACTCGTACATGATCCAATCCATGGTCTTTTGTCAGTTGTGAAGTGTGTGCTTTGAAAGAAAATCAAGTCTATGACCTCTAGGAGAAGCAGAGAAGAGGTGCTAGATATATGAGACGCTAGATATATCAATCCAAAGTCATCAAATTTGCTTGTTTCCCCCGGATATCGGAGTTTCTCCATCATTTCCTTTCCTTATGATTTTATTATTTTCTAGATGGGAGGGCGGTAATTCTTTCACCCTTAAGCTTAAGCTTAGCTAAGTTTAATGGTGGTGCTTCTTTCACCCTTCCATCCACTTCAATTTTCTAAATAGGGAAGAAAAAATCCAGACCCGGGAAGAATTTTAAAAGTTTTCAGACTTGGGCCAACAAACTAGTGCGACAAATCTACTCTCGGTGTGTTCGATTACTTGTTCATTTTGATTTTGATTTAACTGATTTCCATACTTCTAGGGATGAATTTGATGAAGATTTATCATATCCTGTTACCAAACTTACACAATAACTCCAGAGATCAGACCAACTCCACCATGCTAACATTAGATTTTGAGTTCACCATAATGCAAAAGGTACCACCCTGGGGACTAGATGTTATGTGAAGCATACCAGCCTACAAGAAGGGGGAACAAAACACTGGGGTCCCAGAAAAGAAAGAACGAAGCCAAAAAAAAAATGAAAAAGAAAAGGGGTGGTCCCGGAGGATGGCCAACGAAACTATTTACAAGACAAGGAACTCCAAATGGGGCACCGGGAAGGAAATATTTACAAGCAAGAAGATTTACATATAGTACAACTCTGGAAAAACCTACCTCATTTGAAATAATGCTTGAGAAACTGTCCATTGATGGGAAATGGGCTGGCTTCCCCGGTCATGGTACTGAGGTGATAGGTATTTGTCCCACAGATCTCTAAGATCAAATATGGTCCAAGCCAGAGCCGTTGGAATTTGGTGTGCTTTCCTTTCTTTTCCTAGGCCTTATCCCACAAGAGGACCAAGTCTGAAATCTAAAAGGCTTTGTATTGGGCTCTTCGTTCAAACCATCATTTCACTACTACTTGGTGACATGCAAAATGTTCAAGGGCTGCATCTCTTTGTTCTTCTATTCGCACTAGGTTTAGGAGTTGAACTTCCACAATATTGTCCCGGTTGCTGAATTCTTGCATGAACTATAAACCATGATTTGTAAGTTAATGGGGAACACTGGGTTTTGGCCGTAAACCAAATGGAATGGGGATGTTCCCATAGTGGCCTTAATTTGAATATGATCCACCCAAAGGCTGAATCTCAGCTTTTGGTGTCATTCTCGGGGATTCTGTTCTAATAGGTGCTTGGTCACTTCAAGTAGATTTTTGTTGGTTTATTTAGCAACACCATTCCCCATGGGGTAATAGTTGCTGAAGAACTTTAGAGTGATCTTCCAGTCATAGGTCTATTCAAGTAATTGTGCCAAAGAAAATGCCAGACCATTGTCACATACTATACGATGTTTTCTTCCAAGAATTTTATGACTACATCCACTGTATTATTTTTACAAGGTATTGCTTCAGACCGCCGGGTGCAGTAATCGGTAGCAGTTAGAATGTATCGGTGGTTAGCAGATGAGTTGGGGTTGATTTTCCTAATAAATTCAAATGCCCATTGGGCAAAGGGTCTAGCTTCAAAGACTGGCTGCAAAGGCATGGCCAGGTTCTGCTCACGATGTGCTGCGGTCTGGCAAGTATGACACTTCCTAATGTGAGTGTATACATCTTTAAAGATACAGGGCCAATAGTATCCAGCTTGAGAATTTGATGGGCAGTGGCATCAGCTGAACCATGCCCAGTTCCAAACTGCCCATAGAATTCTTCAATTATCCTTGCAGCTTGAACCCTATCAATGCACCGGAGGTACACACCCTCATAGTTTCTATAGAAAAGCGTGGCATTTTTTGTCATGAAGTGTGTGCTTTTTAACTATAGGGCACGACATTTATTTGGAGGCAATCCCTCTGGGCATCTATTATTCAACAACAATTACACTAGGTCTATGTACCATGGCTCTCGAGTGATGGATTCCACTGTGTATGTCTAACATTCAATGTGAGGAGTCTCTTCTGCCATCGCTGTACATAGTCCCTAGCCTCAGACTATCTTCATGGGTTACCTTTCCAAATCATATTCCTGGAGGATGGTCATTCATTTACCCCATCTTTCACCCAACTCACTCTACATTAGCAGAGATCTTACTGCCTGGTCTGGGATGATAGCATGCACCTTGCTCCAGAGAATATAATGCCAGAATTTCTTCATGGAATGAACAAGAGCGAAGGCCTATTTTTCCAAAGGTAAATACCAGACTTTGGCATTCTTAAAGGGGGAGCTCATGAAAACTTCGATCGTTCTTCACCTTCAACCTTTTGGGTCAATACTACCATGACAAAATGCGGCAAAGAAAAGAAATAAATGTAAAAGGGGAGGGAATAATTTGGGCTAGCCAGAACTGGTGCCTCCATTATTGTTTGTTTAATCTAGGCGAATATCCTCTTTGCTTCAGGAATCCACTCAATTGTGGTATCTTTCTTCATCATCTCATTGAGTGGCTTTACGATCTCGGCAAATGTAGTGATGAATCGCCGAACAAAGTTGATCTTTCCAAATAAAGACCTCATTTCTTTCTTACTGCTTGGCATTTATAGGTTTAGCAGCGCTTCAACTCTCTTAGGGTCAATGGATATACCCTTCTCGAAGACAATATGCCTGAGCAATTTCCCTTTAGTGACCCCGAATATGCATTTCTTAGGGTTGAGGGATATTCCATACCAGTGACATCTCTCATAAATCTGGGTGAGGTGGGCAGAATGATCACGCCTATCCCAGAAAAATATGGTGAAATCATCCATGTAGATGATTATACAACCATTCACAAGGCCCTTGAATGCAATGTCCATGGATTTTTGAAATGTGGCCCCTGTGTTAATCAAGCCAAAGGGCATCCTCCTATAAGAAAACGTTCCCCACTTAGTGGTAAATGTCATTTTTTCTCTATCCTCATACTTAACCATGACTTGGTTATACCCGGAGTACCCATCCAAGAAAGACATCATTTGTGATCTGTTCACAATTTGCAATACCTCATCCAACGAGGGGAGAAGATTATTATCTTTTTTGGAGGCCTTGTTCAAATTTTGGAAATCCACGCAAAGGTGGATCTTGCCACTTTTCTTCCTCATAGGGACAAGGTTGGCAACCAATGTAGTATGTCATATTAGAAAGATTATCATGGCGAACAATATTTTTTGAACCTCCTGGTAGATCAGAGGCTCGATCAGTGGGTTGACCAGTCATTGCTTTTGCCGAAAAGGCTTAACATCAGGTTTGAGTAGGATAGTATGAGTCATAATGGATGTATCATAGGTTTTAAAATCCTCATACCCCCATGCAATCACATCAATGTATTCTCAGAGAACCACGAGAATCTTCTCCTTCTCCTCAGGGGAGCAGGAGGTGCCAATGTGTATCATTTTCTCTTCACCGGGCTGGCTGATGTTTACTTTCTCAAATTTTCCTCCCTCAAAGGAAGATGATATCTTTTCCCAGCCTCGAGGGTCTAAGTCAAAGATTTTTTAAAGTACAACCATCCCCTTAGGGATGGTGTTGGTTTGTAAGTCCATGATCCTGTCATCTTCGTCACCCTGTCGAGTATCATCATGATCTCTCTTCCACTATCTGGTCCTCAAAGACACCAACATTGGCCATGAAGGCTAGGATATGCTGATCATCCTCAAATACCTAAAAATGGGTGACATTATCTAGAATGGATGGGGTGGGGATCATCTCAATAGAAAATATTTGGAGTCGCAAGCCAGGCATGGGCTCAAGTGTGCTGGCAGAAATGACAAGGCCATTCGGGACATAGTTCCGTCTCCAGGGAATAAGATCAATACTGAAAGCATAAAAATCTTCAATAAGGCTCCATGCCCAGTTGCGGTATGCAGCCAACCTCTTATCAGTATAGGTATATTGAATCTGGACTTGCTTAACAATCAAGTTTGAATCACCCAGGACCCAGAGGCGAGTGATTCCTTTCCTTAGTGCAAATAGGAGTCTAAGGACCAAAGCCTCATACTTCGTGACATTGTTCATGCAGTTGAACTATAGCCTGTAGGACATGAGGAAGGATTTCCCCTGTGGGTTGATTAATTCCACTCTGGCCCCACAGCCTTGTTTGGATCAGGACCCATTGAACTTAAGGGTCCACATGTCATCATTTGTTGTCTGGGGTTGGGAAGATGAAGTGGTCTTTGAATTGTTTTTCAGAGGATTAGGAGGAGTTTCCTATGGCACTGATGGTATGTGGGTGAGGTTTTCCTCCAGAGAGATTTGTGATTGGGATCCATGGAGATTTGTGATTGGGGTCCTAGGGAATCAGCTGTGTGTTCTTTCCTTCAAAGGGCATTGACATGCCTGGTAGCCGTGACAAGGAAAGATTCACACTCTAGCTCTGGATGTTTCTGGTAATGTACCCTGCACCAAGTGCCAGACAAGAGTGTGGCGGGGGTCACTGTAACACCCTGAGAGTTAGCCTCAACCCTCAATTTTTCCTCCAGGTCCTAGGTTCTCTACGAAACTATAGGGTCCTCCCCAGGAGTGAAATCAAATGTTAAAATCCCAAGGGGTTGGTACACCCCAGGGGAAGTCTCAGAGAAGACCTCATTCACCCTCCCAAATTTAGTGAGGGCCTGTCTCATCTGGGGCTCACTTTCAACCTGGATCTTGTTAGATTCTCCTTCCCAAGGGAGCCATAAGTGGGAGAAGTCGGTTGAGAAGTATCCGTTCAAGGACTTGGACCAATTGCAACATAACAACATATCATAAGTCTCTAGGATGTCCACCACTTGGATGTCGATTGTACTGACTATGCTAGGGTCCTAGATGAGTTGAATCTAGACATTCTTCATTTCACTCTCATTTTCATGGTAGTTTTATCCAGCTGGATTACTGCACCATTGGACAGGATGGGGAAAAATCTGAGCTTCTGGCATATAGATAAAGGCATGATGTTTCCCAAAGCCCCAAAATCTACTAGGTAGTTGTGTATATTATTTCCTTGTATGTTCAAGCCTAGCAGGAAGGGAGGATCTTCAGTATTTCCCCAGAAGATAGTCGCATTGGTGTCCTCAAAAAAGATAGTCTTGGGTGGACGACTGACGGCTTATGGGTTTCCCAGGAGCTTCAAAAGAAACTCATTCTACTCAGGATAGTTCAACAAAACCTCCATCAAGGTCATAGAGGTGGTGGTTTGTTCTAACGCCTTTGTGATGTTGAACCTTCCTCCAGGGAATTGGTGGCTTCCCTCGGCCGGGTGCTTAGTTTGGTTAGAGCCAGGGCCTTTTGGAGGGACAGACCAATCAGTCATATTGTCCCAGGGAGGAGTGTCCTTGGGGGATGTAGGTGTGTAAACTAGTCCCTTACCAACCTGACTCTGAGTGTTGTAGGGAGTCCATGGATTGGTAAAGGCATTGGCCTCAAAGGCTGGAATAGATTCATCAAAGAACCCCTGTAGTTCAGACTCTTCTTCATCTTCTTTGCTTGTTCCAAAGAAGATGGTTTCACAGGTGAATGCACCATGAGTGGGCTCTTGTATAGGAGGCTCTGAGGGAGTAGGATCAAAATCTTTTTGTCTGTCCAGCTGGGAAATCTTGATGACCTTCTTCAGTGTGGCACAATTTACCTCATTGTGAGAGCCTGTGTCATGTAATCTACACCAGTTGGTCATGGGCTGGAAGTCTGCGACTGGTGTGAAATGGGAAGGTCTAGCACCACCCTGATTAGTGTTTTTTGTTCAGAGGCAGACCTCCGCTACTAGCATTGTTATTCCATTATCGTTGGTTGGGCCGAGGCTCGTTATTATAATTTTTTCCTCTCGCATTATTGTTTTGTTGGTTAGAGAAAATATTCCCTTTTTGGGAATTGGTGTTGTGGGGTGCGAAGGACCCCGCCTTCAGCTAACCCATGTCCATAGTTAGTGTGGACAACATTCACCAGAGGGATTCAACCTCAGCGGTCAACTAGGTATTCGCATCACAGTGTGACGGTTGTTATTGTTGGTTCCCTGAGAAAGTGGCAACATTTGCCGGAGTTGAGGGCGGCAATCCTCCAGCCGCAGATGACTAGAAGAAAGGCACTCTGGGTGGTTGTGTCTGTGGTTGTTGAATTTGTTGTGGCTAGTTCAGGGTAAAGATTCTAGACCTGATGTTGTCTAAACTTGCGAGGGGTACACGTACTAGGCCTGCTGGTCTATTGGCGGTGGTGGGGGATTCATGGCCATCACGGGGGCACTCATTGCCTGGTTAGGGTTATATCCTCCGATGTAGGGAGTTCTGTCAGGTATCATGTTAAATGGCATACTCTTTCCAATCCCACTCGGGGATTTGTTAAGACCACGAGATGACTCTAAGGCCAGGTTGTAAACTTTTTCCAAAGTATCTCGGTCACCGGGGGTGGTAGTTCTCCAGAGGAGAGTGGCAACGAGGGGGTCCATCATCTTGAGATAGATCTAGATTGTCACATCAGTGGATGGGATGAAGGGACCCATGCACCACTTTGAGGCACATTGGAACCAGTGGTTGAATGCTGCAAGGGGCTCATTCGGTTCCTTCCTGATAGAAATGAACTGACTGTGAGACCATGTTGGGTCCACATGTACGTAGAAGGCAGCCAGGAAGGCATCCTCCATGTCCTACCAACTATTGATGGAGTTGGAAGGAAGGTTAAGGTACTAGTTCAACTTGTTCTGTCCCAGGGATAGAGGGAACATCCAGGTCACAACATCTTGATGTTGGATCTGGTGTCAGTTCATGGCATCTTTATATGTCTGTAGATGCTCTTCTGTGATTTGTGAGCTTAAGTGCTCATATTGGAAACAAATTTTTTTTGGGTGCGAAGGTAGATCATTGGCTGCACCCAGAAAAGTTCCCATTAGGGACCCAGTATTTCAAAAATATGCCGCCATCAAGGGTGTTGGGTTTTGATTAGGTTGAGTGCTAATTCTCGGGATCGTCTGGGGTACTTGGGTATTCTGGGATGTGCTAGATCCCCAGAAAATGGTGGCTGGCTTGGGTTTCGGGGTCCATTTCTTTTGAGTGGGAGGCTCGAGTTTGACAAACCATCCAGGATTGGGAGTTGATCTAAGGACTCTTTTGAATCTTGCTGGTGAAAATGACCCAATTCCCCTTAAGGCTTGACTACTAAAACTATGGCTCGGGGAACCCTCGGGTGATGTAAAATCTGAATCCTCAGAGGGGGACAAGATCATGCCCTCCTTCTAGCACTAGTTTCTATTGACGGGTCTTTGTGACCGGGTCTGCCAATAGATGTAAGTTTTCACTGGGTACCGGGGTATAGGCCAACTTTGCCTACAAAGCTTGTCCAGAGAAATGAGATTCCTTGGGCCTCCAAGCACGTGAGAGTCAGGTCTCGACAGTGCAGGGGCTCAGTCTGGAAATGTAACTATTTTGTTTGAGGGGGATAGCTGGTTATCTTAACTTGTCTTCTCTGGGGATTCAAGTAAGTGGGGTTTCCTGCAAGTGCACATTCATTTAACAAATAAAATTCAAAAGATATTAAAGAGTTAGAAATATTTCATCTACCTATAGTTATACTAAACATTCAAAACGTCAACAATGCTCTAACACACTACACTAAATACAGGAAGAAATACAAAACCATCAGCTCATATTTAATCAATAGCGAAGGAAAAGGACATCGTTAATCTACTTGAATTATCAGAGCAAAGGACATAAAGAACACAAAGTATAAAATACCGATAACCAAAGATTAGAATGCTAACAATGTCGTTGATAAAACTCTTCCTTCTTCATTAACATACCTCTAGTAAGCACTGGTGCGTGTTACAATGGTGGCTCCACGGGAGCATTTAACTACTAAAATCTTAAAACTAAGGAGCATTGAGCTCTGGAACTAAGAACTAAGAAAACCAAATTTCTATTAGCTATGGACTGCAAAATCATCAATTTTGCTAACCCTTGGAATGAGGTCAGACTTAATATTTATACCCCAGATTTGACCTAAAACACAACCTAATTTATTTTACACTTTACAATATAATACTATTTCTAGTGGTCGGTACTACCTACGACACGCTACAAAAGACCTCGAGACAGAAAAGGCTTGACATGTCAGAAGAATGAGACAAGAAAAGAGGAGTGGAAGAATCAGCCTTGAAAAGAGAGCTTGGAGGAGAAAAGAAGAAATTTTATCCCTCGGGGATCGAGGCTACATGCCTCATAAATGGGAGGGAGGCTCACTGTCTCTGATGTGCCAGGTGTTACGTTGAAGTGACACCTTGGGAAGAGCAACTGTCAGAGCCCTCTTGTTGAGCTGATGTGCCTTGTTGTGGTTACCTATCTTATGACTGTATGCACCCTAAAATGGTCGCCTAGACTTTGGGCCCCACTTATTGTTTTATCATTTTATAAAATTTCTGAATCAATGCTTTGGAATATTTTCAATTCAAATCAATTTCCTTGATCAAATTGTAATTAGTTCAATTAATTCAATTATTTCAATATTTCTTAAGGTTTGATCATTTTTATCTAATTAAAAGATTTAATCTCTCTTTTTATTAAATAAAATTCCTCTTATTTAATTAAAATATTTAATCTCCCTTTTAATTAAATTCCTCTTATTTAATTAAATTCAATTCCTCCCATTTAATTAAATAAAATTTTTCTAATTTATTTAATTGAAAGAAAACCTCTCTTTTAATTAAATAAATAAAAA
>MU226379.1:1345204-1361992 GCA_018584345.1 Thuja plicata | reverse complement strand
TCTGAGGGCCTTCATTTTACATTTTTACACATCTATGACTAGAGAGCTATGGATCAATATTTGAGGCCTCATTCTTGAGCAACCTTGAATGGAATGATTCATAGAAGTGTGACAACATTTATGCACATAATGACAACCTTTATTAACTACCTTGAAAGTGATCAGTCAGCCTTGGGAACCGGGACATGGGTCACTTAAAGAATACAAAAATGTGGGATCCAAAATTTTAGGATTCGGGAACTTGTGTTTCGAAAGAATGAATGAATACAACCGATACATGGTTGGTGAGATTCTCCAGATTCCAGAGAACTTTATTGTTCCTTATGATTTTTCCCAAGCCTCCAACACTTGGCCTATGCTTTCTTCATCTACATCTCTGATGCTATCCTAGTGACTGTGAACAGCCCCAGTGCTTCCTCAACCTCTCAGGCCCCATTTCAGAATTCATCCACCATCTTGATGGCATCATGCGATCAGATCATTATCTTAGACAATCTGGATAACCTGCCCTGGTCAAAATCTTTGGCTGGCAAATATAGGGACTCCATCCGCTCATCAAAGTTGTTGAGGACGTAGTCCTCTAGGGTACATGTTCTGGTGGTGAAGGGATTGACTTGCGATACTCTAGCCACGAATGCTTGAAACAGGCCCAAGGGGTATTGGACCGCTATCACTTTCTCTTTCAAGGCCTTAACTAATTCCTTGCATACCTCTGTCCTGAGGAAAAGTCTGGAGTACTGGGCCTGGAGGGAATCATACAATTTGTCTCCCAAAATCCCCGCCTCTGTGGCAACTTCTTCTCCTTTGTTGTAGATTTCTTCCATCCCGACCTTCTATTTTTCATGATTTACTAAATCTTGCTCCCATATAAGAGCCGATCCCTTTTCCTGGCTAAGAAGAGTGTCAACCTGATAAAGGTCTGGGAGGGACACCACCAGATATTGTCTCATGGCAGCCACTTGCTTGGTGGCCCACCCATCTATAACTTGTGCCTTATTCTTCATAATTTGTAGAGAGCCCACATCGCCCTACGCAAGCAAAAATCCAAAGGAAGGGTTTTCAGGATGGAACTCAGCCAAAGGTTGTGTAAGTTCTGCCAGAAGCGTGAGGAGATTGGAATTTTTCTCTCTTTCCTCCTTCAGCTTCTGGCCCAACTTGATGTATCTAGCCTCTATTGCCTTGGAGGCTTCTTTCAATAAGTTCAGCTCACCTTGTTTGTCTCTCCTCCCCAGTTCCACTTCTGTTATGTTATAGTCTTCGGGCCTTACGGTTGGTGCATCTGCACCTAATGGGGGTGTTGCAATAGTTGCAAGTGTGCTACCTGTCGAACCAGTCTGGAGAGTATGGACTGTCTATGATTTTTTAGGCTTTTTAGCCACTGCATTTCTGGCCATCATCTCAGGCAATGAGAGTGTAGTGCTTGATGCTACCACCGGGGCCTATCTTTTCCTTGATTTGACCAGTCATTGGGGCGGCTAGGGAAGCTTCGCCATTAAGACCTATACATTGGGATTCCTTTCAGAATTTGGTAGTACGTTCCCAGAATGTACGTTGTCTTCGGGCTCTTTCTCCCTCTCTTATTCTCTGGAACCTTTGATATTTTCCACCATGCTGGCATCTTTTGTTGTACCATCCATAACCTTTTCTCCGCTCTCAATATTTCCTATATTTTTAGGGACCTCCTCATCCCTCCCGACATCAGCTGATCCTGCATTTTCATTGTTCGAGACTTCTTGATCAATCTGCTACTACTATTCTTGGGCTTTTTCGGCCTCATCTGTTAGAACATTCTCTTCCACCAGAACATCCTTTGGAGGTGGGTGAGGTCTCTAGCTGAAATTTAACAAGCCATCTACCATTACTACCTCACCAAATGTGCTCTGGGGCACTTGATCACCCGGAGTAACCAAAGGTGTTTGGAGCATGATGATTGAGGGTAAGGTTGATCCCGTGGGTCCAGGTTCCCCGACCATTGGTTTCTCATTTGTGGGCTACCTTGGTGTGTCTTCAGTCTCCTAGACTGGTTTCTTCTCCTACTCAAGCTCCTTTTGTGCCTCCTCCTGGGCCTCTTGTTCTGATGCATCTTCTTCTTCCAAAATATCTTATTCTATGGGAGTCTCCTTATCCTGAGCGGCAATCGCCTCCATCGCATGACCTATACCGTGTTGGAGGTCCATGAGATCCTCCGTCAAGAAAGTTTCATCGAAGTCATCATGCGGGGGCGAGGAGTCAGAAATATCTTCTAGTTCAGGAGAGTCCAAACTGACATCCACCCGAGGCACATCTAGCATACCAGGACTGGTGGCTGTGCTTGGTGTAGGGGTCACCTTCTTCTTCTTGTTCTTTCTTGTCAGTGTAACCCCGGTATCCAGAATGCTGGTGGACTCTACCTCGGAAAAAGTCTATCTACTCATCATTGCAGCCAATGATGGGGATCTCGTCGGGCGAGTAGAAGCCATTGGAGTTACTTGGAGGCCAGAGGATATCTGCGTGCTTAACTACTAGCTGGATAGCCTTGCCGACTCCATTTGTTGTTTCAGTTGTTCCATCAGGAGGGTGGGAACTTGGGGAGGCACTTTGGCTGGGGTGCCCTCTTTCTCTTTTCCTTTTCTTGTACCTGGTTCAATGGCCACGGAAGATGAAGAAGGTCTGGTACCGGCTGAAGCGGGGGTAGCCCTTTCAACCATTGGTTTCTTTTGGGTGCTCTTGGGACATGCCCGGGAAAAATATTGGTGACTTGCTTCTAAAATGGGGTGACATACCCCTTCAATTGTTAGGTCCTAAAGGGTAGCCCAGTCCACCGGAGGGAGATCTAATTTGTCCAGCCCTTGCCCCTTGTATGTTGGGTCGTCCAGCAGCCCATCATCTAGGAAACCCTTTGGAAAATTTTGGAGCTCAAGTGTTTTCATGAGCCCCTTGCTCATCCTTGAATGCTGTCAGGCCCAAAGATCAAAACTATCTTGGTAGTCCACCCAAAAATATTCAATGTTTTCTTCGTGTGGTGGGGATGCCTGGGGAAGTGCTACAAAAATCTTGCTGAGAGGATCATAATTCTTCTAGCCATGGTGGAATTCCACCAGCCCTAGGTGCTTTAATTTATTGTCTGCCTCTCGGGCTGCTGTGAGGCTGCATGTATAATTACCACATGAGAATGGGAATGGGACGTTGATGACCTTCTTCAATGTAAAGAAGGTGTGCAGATCCATCATCTACCGATAGAAATATAAAAGAATAATTCTGTCCCCACAATACAAGGGAAGAAGATGGGGCTTCCCGTTGAAGCCAGTTACCCGAATGTAGGTGTGGTGTTGGAATTGAATAAATTAGCGGCCATAGGTGCTAACCAGAGTCATTTCTACTTGTGATAGTCGGTACTCAAAATCTCGAGTAAGTGTTAGAATGTTGTGGTAAATGAAAGCATCACTTACCCAGTACAAATTTGATAAACTGAGTTCCCATTGCACTTGGGGATAATGATCCCATGGTGTCATTTGGCCTGGCCCGCTTCCAAGCTCCCCAACTATTTCCAAACCTGGAAAATCCGGTCTTTGTTGAGCTAGTGCCCACATCATGTATGATGTCATGTAGAACTTGGAATTTCAGACAACACCCTTTAGCTTCTTGTCCACGTGATTGGATATGAGGGCCGCCATGTTGAAAGTCTAAATGCGATTTGTGATGTAGTACAGAAAGTAGTACATCCATGCTGATAAATCCTGGGCATGGGGCAATCTGAAGATCTTCCACAAGAATATAATGCTCGCCTGAATGGGCTATTTGAACTCCCCGTGGGGAATTTCCAACTTCATCCTCCTGCAATCCCTCTTTGGGATTTTTAGCCATTGGCTATTGAGATGTTGCTGGGAGATAAGGGTAACGTCCTTGAACTCTTGCAACATTTAAACCTGATTCTAGATAATGGATCCATTGAACTGTGGGATCCCCAGCCCCGAGGAAAAATTTGCTACGTCCAAGACAATGATTGATGTTGGGTACTGTAGTGGCCGGGGATCCAGAAGTGGGACGGTCTGAGTTGGTGCATTGTACAATGTTGCCAATTGGAGTATTAACTCCAGTGATTGCACTGAACAAGGAAATTTTTCCACCTTGACGATGCCAGAGGTGACTATCTGAGTGGCCAGATTGTCTCCGGTGGCCTTCAACCTGTAAATGGCTTGAATCAAGCCTTGCATTTCCATCCAAGGTTCAGGCCCTATGTCCGTTATTTCTTGAACTCTGGACTCTATCTTTGACCCCACAAGGGCACCTTCCTTTGGATATTTGGAGGTCAAGGGCAGCTTTGCTAACAACTTCTTGGCCTTGGTTTTAGTGGCCGCTCGAGTGGATGTGGTAGGAAACTCTGGGCTAGAAAGAGGGGTGATTACTTCAGACATCTTTGATCAGCTTATCCGCAACGTGCAAGACTAGAGAACTGTTAGAATGTGATATGTATAAAAGAATAATAAAAACTCTGAGGAAATCATCACCACCCTGCACCTATTCAACAAGTGTTAGCATGCACCAAAAAGAGGTCTAAAAATACTTGCAATAGACATGAATAAGAATTTGGGGGATATTGAACCAAATGACAAGGGGAAACATAGGATAAGGAATTGCTTGGGACTTGGAGCCTAGATAATCTAGCCGTTGTTGTGTCGATGTGACCAGTAAAAAACTATATTTGGCTGACGTGGGTTGGTACATGGTCAGGCGATAGGTGACATTAAGGAATTAATGACAACAAGAAGGCTGACATAGTGTAAAATGAATTCCAAATGGGACATGCTTTGAATGCTCGCTTGTGGGAAATTAATCCCTCCATTAAGGTGATGAGATGGAGGAGAGAGAATGCCGCCATGGCTCGAACCAGTGAGGTGTCAAGTTCAAACCGTGGTGGCTTTGTCTCATCGAGCTCGGTCTCATGGGTGAAAACACATGACAAAGTGCAAGGAACTTGCAAACTTGAGAGGATATATATGATATATACATAAAAAATAGAGGGGCGAAGGCTGAAACATATATACATAAACTACATAGAATTTACAAGCTTTTTACAGGTTTAAACAACACTTACATATATACATGAACTAACCTAAGATGATATACATTATAAACATTAATCTACAACTTTGGAGAGGGTGAAAAACCCTCTCGCAAAGCCAAACCACCAATGGGAGGCAAACCAAAAATACAGAACATGGAACATAAAACCTGTAAAACAAACGAAGACCAAAGAACAAAAGGGAACGACAAGGAAAACACAGAAACAATAAGAAACTAGAGAACCTACCTGGAAATCTAAAGAATGACAGGGGAGAAGCACACTAGGAGCACTCCTACAATGAGTTCTACCTTCAAATGATCATGGACAGACACCTCGAATCAATTGGTAATAACCCACTAAGCACTGAGTAATTCGCAGCTTAATTGCAGTTTAGTTGCCTAAGAATCGCTCTTAATGCACAAGTATTTTAATCGAGGTAACTGTAAAAGTGGCATGTAATTTATATTTATACCCAAGGTAAAAGCAAGTTACCTCTTCCTTTGCAAACTCCAGAATAGGCGAACCTTCGGACTCTGGGCCCAGGGATTCCATGCAACCATACCTTCTCACGAGGGGAAGACATCATGGCGGAGAATCCCGGAGTCTGGAATCTGGCTCTGGAAAGAACAAAAAACTCCAGGACCGGGTCCCAGAGACACAAAAGACAAGGAGAAAGAAAAAAAAACCCCACGAAAGGGAAAACCCAGAGAAGAAAACAAAGAAAACAAGGAAAACAAGGTAAGAGCCAAAGAGAAAAGAGGGGACCCAACATTTTGCACACAAAATGTAGGGATGGGTATGCAGGGCATAAAACCATGCTTGCCTTTTCTTCTTCCTACATTCAAGAGATGCGTGCCCATGCATTTTGCAAGTATGACATTATTTGTCCATGTAGGTTTCCTTCTTTGGTTGTTTCACCTCAGATTTATATTCATATTCTTTATGTATTTTCTTGTTACATTTATAACAAATTCTTATGAATGAAGGTGAGGATTTAGGAATACCTTTTATTTTTCTCTTGCAGACATTTGATGTGTGGCCTGGTTTTACACAGTGATTGCATGACTTCTTTCTTGGTCTTGGATTTTCATAGACATTCTTTGGATCAACTTGGTATGGTGATTCTTCATTCTCAGTATATCCTATCTGGTATTGTTGTTGACTCTTCTTTGTCCGTCAAAAAAATCATCCATCCTTTTGGTGTTTTCTTCAACTCTCTTGATCATGTAATTTTATGACATTAATTTTTCATTAGTATGCAAACAACACTTTTGGTAAGCATATGCCGAAAGACAAGACAAGAGAAAACTGAAGATCAGATAGAAAGAGATCACCAAAGATGACTAAGTGTAAAGAGAACCGACGACACAACTTAGTGTGTAAACCAAAAATACAAAGACAAAAATATAAAGAGGTAACTGATAGAGGAACCTGACATGTAGGATATAGTGCAGACTGATGAGATAGTTAAAGTGCAACCGACGGAATAAAATTAAAGAAAAGTCAGAGCACAACCGACCATCAGGAACCGAGAGTCAGTTGCAGCCCGCAAAAAGTGGATCTGACTTCCACGTCAGATAAAGAAAGCTTATTCTATTTATAGGATATTGATTTGTTTTTAAATAAATTTATTTAGGGACAAGAAACATGAATGTAAGTGCTTTAATCAGTCTAACTGATTTAAAACACATAGACTAGGAGATTGAGGTACACGTTGTAAACCTTATCTTAGAGTTAACATTATTTTTATCAAAACTTAATGATGTCACTCCATCTTATAAATAGATGATGCAATCATTCATTATGATGAATGTGAAGAGAGAGGAGAACATGAATGAATCATACAAGCACATCCATGGATCAGATTGAGAGTTTCAAGAACAAGAACAACAAAAGATGAATTGGGTTATCAGAACCAAGAATAGAGCATACCGAGAATCAGAGGTATTATTCAATCACAATTAGGTGATAATATTTTTTTATGTAAACTAAATTGGATTTGTATCAGAAAAAGGAGATTGCATTTACCATGTCAAATTGTAATTTTCTATCATTCTAACAAGTGGAGCAAAGTGTACTAATCCTTTCAAGGAAGGTGGATTTAACCATCCAACTACAAATCTCTTAACCGAGTGCACACTCAATTGTGTTGCTAAAGCTCTTAACAGATTAGAATTTAATAGGTCTCCACTGATACTCCTAACAGGGTAGATCATCAGAAGTGATCAAATTGTAAGCCTTAACCGACCCCTTCCAATCTGCAGATATTGAAGATTTTGTGGGTGTCATCCCCACCGCAGTTTTTACTTCCTTACAAGAGTTTTCTGCGATATCATATCTTTTGTTATGTGTCAAATTACTTTCATAATTTTTTCTATGTATGTTCAAATGTATGTTAAGTTAATGAATTGATATAACTCACATCAAGATAGTATAAATCTGATTGAATGGATATACAATTGATTATAAAGGTTAATTGATAAAAAGATACAAAAGTTTTAGAGGTACTTATTCACCCCTCCCCTCTCAGTACATACTTCCCATTAATCCCAACAATTGGTATCAGAGGTAAGTATCTTCTTGGAAAGATTAAAGGCTTAAGAGAAAAGATCACACAATGGAGAAATATAGACTTGATAAAAATATTGAGAATAAGAAGCTTGAAATTCAGATGTTCTATGAACAATATAAAGAAGCTAGAATCAATATGAGACAGCTGCTAGATGAAAGAAAGAATATGGAATCTCGCTGTAATGAGATAGATTATCATGAGGAAGAGATACCAAATTTCTTTGAGTCTTCAGGATCAACTACAAGCAAACCATCAAATACATCATAATAAAGCATCACAAGCCTAACTGAAATCAATCTACATCTGGCTGGACAAGTTAAATCTCTACAAATCGGTCAAGAGACACAGATGGTAAGGATGATTGATGTCATGAACAATGCTAGACAAGCTGAGAAAGAAAGAACACTAGCTATTGATGATAGAAGAAAGATCACACAAATGCTACAAGAAAAAGAGTCTGAAATACAAAGACTTACAAAGCATCACCATGAGATTACAAATCAGATTATTCTTATGATTTAAGAGGCAAAAAAAATGAAAGTTGAACTCATTGAAAGAATAGAAGCTATCGGTGATCTAAGGGATGAGAATGAAAAGTTGAAACATGAAATAAGAATTCAGCAACAACATAATGAAATTATCAAAAAGGCTGAAGAAAGCAATAAAATAATAGATGATTTTCTTGAAGGACAACAAAGACTCAACACCATCAATGGTCTAGGATTTAATGAGAATGGAGAATCATCAAATTAAATTGATCCAAAGAATGTCTATGCAAATCCAAGACCAAGAAATCTTACATGCAATCACTGTGGAAAACAAGGCCATACATCAAATATATGCAAAGAAAAAGTGAAAGGTATTCCTAAATCTACCTCTTCATTCATAGGATTCTGTTATAAATGTAACAAGAAAGGACATAAAGCATATGAATGTAAATATGAGATGAAACAACCAAAGAAGGAAACCTACATGGACAAGTATTTTCCTACTTGCAAAATGAATGGGCACACAACTCTTGAATGTTGGAAAAAGAAAAGGCAACCATGGAAGCCTAAGGGTCAAGAAACTCCCTATCAACCAAAAAGAGGCCATAACCAGTATATATGGGATTAAAATACTTGGAAAAATTGTACAGCATGTGGAAGATATGGTCACATTGCTACAAACTATATGAGACAATGGACTAGAAAGTCTAGAGCCTGGACTAACCCCAGAATGGCATGCTTACACTGTCACAAAGTTGGTCATCTAAAGAAAGACTGCAGAGACCAAATGAAAGAGACAAGAACATATCCCAATGGAAACACCATTGAAGACATATGGAGGGCAAGAGACAAAATGTGGAGAAGAGCTTCAAACAATGATGAAGCTGGACCAAGCAATGCAAATGGTGACACCCCATCCAATGGATCTGATTACATCACCACCCCACCTAAGCAGAACAAATAAGTATGGAACTGCAAAACCCCAAGTTATTATTTTACATCAGTTCCACAATATGTTGATTTAATGCCAAATTAGCATAATAAAGATGCATCATGGTATTACTTGTTAAAATCTATGATAACTATGCTTTCGGGCATATATACCAAAACTCGTCGGTATACACTCAAAGCTAAGACTGCCTACACTTACTGAGAAGTGTCGGTTAAAAGAAAAGTTTCTAAGTATAAACCAAGCCTTGTCGGTAAACAAGAAAATGAGCAAGTTGTCTGCAACATCTAAACCCATCGGTAAGAGAAAGTGAAATAATGATTGCTCTGAAACATTATACTATCACTGAAGCAAAGTGAATTCTTCACCGAAAAACTCCGTCTTCATACACTGAGGAGTTGGTAAGTGTTTATGACATGTGTTTTAGGGAAATAGCTATAAATAGGGCAATGAAACAACTCATTTGTCACGACAACTAGAGCAGAGCGACCAAGGCAATTTTTGAGCAGAAAGCAACTAAGTTACAAAGTGACCACAACTCGACACACAACACTTCAAAGAAGATCAAGAATCTTTGCAAGTACAAACAGTAAGTTCTACAAGACCGACAACTCTATTTTTGCACATTTCACAGGAAGCCCTAAATTTTTGAAAATGGCCTCAACATCAAGAACTGTGAAATCCAAGAACACAAAGAAGGATGAGTTCAAGATCATCAAGAATTCGGCATGTGAGGAACCTAACTACAAGATACATCCTGAGGTTGCCTCACAACCCGACGACGCGAAAGCATTTTCACACATACCAACTAGGGTTTTACTCGTGGAAGACGTTCAATCTTTCATCCACTGCAAAATTGCAGAGATAGGAACCTCTGAGGTTGAAGAAGATTATAAGAAGTTCTACAATGAAGATGGAACACTAAAAGATGAACACAAGCATATTGAAGTAAAAGGGCTCACCAATTCCCTAACGTTTCCAAAGGTTTTCAAAACCGAATGGATTCAGTTAGTGCTAAGCAAATGCATAACAACAAGCTATGGCTTGATGAACCAAAGGTAATAACCCAAGATGTCATCCATGCGGTCACCGGTTACCCCATAACCGAGAAGGTTAAGGCACTAAATCATCCACCAAAGGTCGAGACAGAGAAGATTAAAGGGGCCAAATAGGATGGTAGAGAGCTAAATGTTACCACAATAACTGATGATGAGATCAAGTTTGGTGCATGCGTTCTAGGCTAAAAATTATTCCAAGCTAACAGATTGAACAACATAGCATCAAGTGTAGTAGACATAGCCTACAAAATTGTAAAGAAGGGAACACAATTAGATTTATCTAAACTTTTGCTAAATCAGTTGAAAGACAATCTAAAGACTATCAGGAATGCAAATTCAAACACATGTAAGTTTGGCTCACTCATAATGTGTATTTTATTCTACTTTCAAGAAAAATTCCCATCGGTAGGAGATGTGAAATGGGACAACACCAAACCGGTCACCATGCAAATCAGTAGCACATAGCCACACTGGGAGATAACTTTGAAATAGTCATGGATGAATACTTCAATGTATTCAAAGACCGAATACAAAAGAGGGTAAGAATCCCCAAGAAACTCATTGAAAAGTATAAGGATGAGATATGCTTCATGGTTGATACAGTTAATACATATATCAAGCCTGATGTATCAAGGATAGCATGGTTACAACCATTAGAGTATGAGATCAACATTGTTCTTGCAACTAATGAAATTTATGCCTTGATCAATGGACCATTGGATAAGAAACAACCCAAATTTGGAACATATGAAGAGGCTAAGAAAAGAAAAAAGTCTGGCCTAGTTGTTAAGAAAATTATCAGGAAGAAAGACAAGATGGTGAAGAATCTCAAGAAGATACTGTCAGCAACTGAGGAAGAAGCTAAACAGGATGAAGAAGTTGAAAAGGAGGAAGAAACTAAAGAAAAATTATCTGTCGGTAAAGATGAGGGAAAGGATGACTCTGAGGAAACAGAGTTAGATTCACCACCTCCTCCACCAACTAAAAATCCAAGGACAACAACTTCTTCTAGGACATGAAGCCAAACATCAAAGGATTCTACTCCTTCACCTTTGAAGAAAGGAAAGGTCAGAACCTACAAGAGGAAAGTTGCTACAATGATTAGAGGGAAAAACAAAAAAGGAAGGAAGTTCATCAGAACCCGAGAGGATATAGAAGACAACAAGCAGGATGAAGCTGTAGAGACAAAAAATGTCAAGGTAAAAGCTCCTGAATCTATTGATGACATATGTAAATCTATTACAAATTTAGGATCTATTACAGATTCAAAGATTATAAGATGGTTGAAATTAGACCTAGAAGATCAGAATAAAATAGAGGATGCCATCATAGAAAAAATGTACAAAATCAAATATGTACCAATTTAGTTTTAAGGCAATCATGTACCAAGAGAACTATTAGATAGACTATATGCTAGATGGACATTTTATTTGAAAACTGAGAAGGAAATAAGAGAAAGAGTACTTGTTACTCTCATGCCACCTGAATCAAAGAAGGTAGACATAGATGAGATGATGGAGAAACACAAAAAGGAGTTCTCACCGAAGTTTAGAGCATACAAATTTCTTGAAGGAAAGCTTATAGAGCTTGAACAGGATAGCATCAAGAAATGGTGTAAAATTATGAACATACCTATTAAGGAGGAAAACAACAAGAAATATGTTGAACAGGTATTAATAAAAGATACTCAAGATGACACATCTATTGAGTTGGACAAGGGAGAAGATGACACAACTGACAACAAGAATGCAAATGTTGCAGATGAATCATGGCTAGACACCACAAATGACAATATTGTGGATACTAATGTCATTGACATTACCGATGACCCATCAGAGGAAGTAAATAAAGATAAATATGTCACTGTTGCAAAGGACAAAACTGATGAACATGACACAATATTTGACACCGCACAAGTAAACATTCAAATCAACATGCCAATATTGATACAGGCTATCAATATTTTACAAGAGAAGGACACGTCACCAGAAAAAGACACTCCCAAGGATGTAGGGGAAGAAGAAAAGAAAGACAACACCGATGGTTAGCAAGACATCGGAGCCACTCAAGATGTAATCAAAACTAATAAGGTTACTGTAGGAGAAAAAAAAAAGGATGCATATACACAAGACAAGAATGCAGAAACAAAGAATGATGAAGAAAAGGACACCGATGAAGGAGACAAACCTAAAGATGGTACTCTTGAGGAAACCAACAAATGTGCTACTGACAATGTGAAGGTGAATGTGGAGACATCTAGAGACACTCGACAAGCTGAAACCAATACCAAGCAACAAAAAGAAGCACAACATGTCACTTCATCGAGCACAACTGAGAAAGCCAAGAAATTAGCAATGGTTTTACATTCTAGTGACTCACAGAAGAAGAAGAAGAAATCAAATAAGAATAAGATGGAAGTCACATTGGATGAACTTATAGAAATACCAAAGTGTGACCCATCTACAATTGACTTTGAAGCATTACAAGAATATGGATAAATATGCCAAAGAAAGGCATTCCAGGAGAAGCTAAAGAAATAGCACAGGGCCTCCATGGTATTGGAGACAAAATGGGACATATTACATCAAATTATGCCTGATGTTGATATTGATCAGAACAAGCCCATACTAGCTCAATTAGCCACCCTCACTGACACAATCACAACTTAGAATATTGATGCTGAGAAGGAAATTGAGGAGAGAGCTGAGATGAAGTACCAAGAAAAGCTCATTGAAAACATCAGCCAAGAAGTGGCGATTAATAAGGTAAAGCTATCAGAATTCATCACTGAATTAGATCCAATACTATCTGAGGCTATAACCTTAATTCAAAAATTGAGCACAATAGACAAGTTCACTAAAGAAAATAGTGAAAACATTGCAAATATGGATACAGATCTAGAAAACAGTACACAAAGCCTAAACATCGATGTAGACAATGTAGTTAAGCTGCATTATGAAAAGATAATTGAGATAAAAAGGTTAAGCCAGGAGCTATGGGAGGTAGAAACACATTTCAGGGAAGAAGTAACCAAGCTCCAAGTTCAACTTCTACCAAACCTTACACTGCTCCAACAACACATCAGTTTAGCATGACAACTGATAGAAACTCCCAAGATGTCTGTAGCAGACAACATCTATGACATGCACTCCAATATCACACTCGAGCACATGGCTCTGGAGAACCTCATAGAACAATGGGAGAAAATGATGGAAGATATGAAGTCTTCACTCTCTCACATTTTTGACAAGCTCTAAGGTAAAGACCTTTGCCCTTAATATCAAAAAAGGGGGAAAATGATATGAGTACAAAAGAAAATGATCTGTATTCATTCATTCATTCATATGGGAAAATGGAAAATGGAAGATATGTATATGCATATTCATATGGGAAAATGATATGTATAAGGAAAGACATCATATGTACACATATACCGGCATATACATAGGGGGAGTCATTAAATGACTAAGGATTATATATGTTGTATATACTTAACATTTTGTTAGTATTTTGCACATATCAATTTTTGATACTAATGTTAAAGGGGGAGATTGATGACATTAATTTTTCATTAGTATGCAAACAACACTTTCGATAAGCATACACCAAAAGACAAGACAACAGAAAACTGAAGATCAGATAGAAACAGATCACCGAAGATGACTAAGTGTAAAGAGAACAGACGACACAACTTAGTGTGTAAACCAAAAATACAAAGATAGAAAGATAAAGAGGTAACCGACATAGGAACTTGACATGTAGGATACAGTGTGGACTGAAAAGATAGTTAAAGTGCAATCGATAGAATAAAACTAAAGGACAGTTAAAACATAATCGACCATCAGGAACCGAGAGTCAGTTGCAGCCCGCAAAAAGTGGATCTGACTTCCATGTCAAATAAAGAAAGTTTATTCTATTTATAGGATATTGATTTGTTTTTAAATCCATTTCTTTAGGGACAAGAAACATTAATGTAAGTGATTTATTCAGTCTACCTGATTTAAAACACATAGACTAGGAGATCAAGGTACAAGTTGTAAACCTTATCTTAGAGTTAACATTGTTTTTATAAAAACTTGATGATGTCAATCCATCTTATAAATAGATGATGCAAACATTCATTATAATGAATTTAAAGAGAGAGGAGAACATGAATGAAGCATACGAGCACATCTATGGATCAGATTGAGAGTTTCAAGAACAAGAACAACAAAACATGAATTTGGTTATCAGAACCAAGAATAGAGCATACCGAGAATCAGAGGTATTATTCAGTCACAATTAGGTGATAATATTTTTTTATGTAAACTAAATTGGATTTATATCAGCAATAGAATATTGCATTTACCAGGTCAAATTGTAATTTGCTATCATTCTAACAAGTGGAGCAAAGTGTAAAAATCCTTTCAAGGAAGGTGGATTTAACAGTCCAACTACAAAGCTCTTAACATATTAGAATTTAATAGGTCTCCACCGATACTCCTAACAAGGTAGATCATCAGAAGTGATGAAATTGTAAGCCTTAACTGGCCCCTTCCAATCTGTAGATAGTGAAGATTTTGTGGGTGTCATCCTCACCATAGTTTTTACTTATAGGAGTTTTCTGCGATATCATATCTTGTGTTATGTGTCAAATTAATTTCATGAATGTTTATATGAATGTTCACATGTATGTTAAGTTAATGAATTGATATAACTCACATCAAGATAGTATAAATCTGATTGAATGGATATACAATTGATTACAAAGGTTAATTGATAAAAGGATACAAAAATTTTAGAGGTACTAATTCACTCCTCCCCTCTTAGTACATACTTCCCATTAATCCCAACAGTCATTATGTTGTTGCTGAATTCTCACTTCATGTTTCAATTTTTTATTTTCTTCTCTTAGCTCACTAATAGCTTCTATTCTTTCAATGATTTCTATGTTCATTTTGTTTTTCTCCTGACTCATAAGAATAATCTAATTGGTGATCTAATGATGATTTTTTGTAAGTCTTTCTATTTCTGACTCTTTCTCTTGTATATTTTTAGTAATCTTCCTCCTGTCATCAATTGTTAGTGTTCTTTCTTGCTCAGCTTGTCTAGCATTATTCATGACATCAATCATTCTTACCATCTGTATCTCTTGACCAATTTGTAGAGATTTCACTTGTCCAGCCAAATGTTGATTGATTTCATTCACACTTGTGATGCTTTCTTCAGATGTGTTTGATGCTTTGCTAGTTGTAGATCCTGAAGACTCAAATAGATCTGGTATCTCTTCCTCATGATAGTTTGTTTCATTACAGCGAGATGCCATAATCTTTCTTTCATCTAGCAACTATCTCATCTTGATTCTAGCTACTTTATTTTGTTCATAGAAGATCTGTATCTCTAATTTCTAATTCTCAATATTCTTGTCTAGCTTGTACCTTTCCATTGTATGATCTTTTCTCTGGACTCTTTAAAATTTTTCAAATAAGAGATCTAGCTCTGATAGCAATTGTTGGAAATAATAGAATGGTGTACTGAGAGGGGAGGGGTGAATCAGTACCCTCAAAATTTTTATCAATTAACCTTTATCCTTTTGTAATCAATACGTTGTATTACCATTCATATTTGTTATTCTATCTTTGTGTATGTACCATCAATTCATAAACTAATTAGCATGTAAAAAATTCATAGAAGCATTCATGAAATGTATAGACACATGACACAAGATTTTGTAACGCAGAAAACCCCTCACTAGTACATTTGACCCTAAATTTTGACCTAAATTTCCCACCATGCATTACATTTGTTTTGCTTGGTTAGAAAATGGAAGGAAAACTTTGACTTTTTTTTAAATCCATTCCCGTATTGGTCGAAATTATGACAACCAGGACATTTGGTCATAATTGCAACAAACACAATCAATATAACTTAAAAAAAAAGGTTTCATTTTAATTCATTGTGATTATGCAGCGAAGAAGAGTTGAAGGAGGGCACGAATAGAAGGCACAAAGTACATATGCGTTGAAGTGATTGAACCAACACCATCTGTGCATGATCAAATGGAAGGCAGATTTTTTTCAGACTTACACAAAATTAGGTTGGTATCGATGAACAGTTTATAGACTTACATGTGTTCTCATTCTATTTGTATTGTGTTTATCCGACATTAAACTATTTTTCAATTTGCAACAATATGGGTTACGAAGTGCTATTAGTTTTCAATTCGATTAACCCAATTAGGGTTTCTTTGTTCTGTATGAGATGAATAAATTGCATATGGATTTTGCATGACAAACCTAGAAAATGAATCGTGACAAACCTAGCATTTGTAGAGATGTTGATTTGGATTTTGACTCACCTATTATTTGGTTGCAATGAATGTCAATCTTGGATACTATGAGGCACTCGGTCAAACATTTCACTGTATTACCCATTGACCATTTGACCATTTGTTAGTAGGAAGGAGGAATAGAAAATAAAATAACCATTGGAACTTCAAACCAACTTGTTGTTTGTACACAGAACTACCAGGAACAGTCAACAAAAGGACTAAGAAAATACACAAATAATATACTCTTGAAATATAGGCCAATGAATTTGATTTAAAAACTATGCAGTTAGTGCCTAATAAAACATTACATAATTTCATGCTACAAAAACACCACCTACTTGATAAATCTAATTGATGTTAATGTATA
>MU226379.1:1323255-1335407 GCA_018584345.1 Thuja plicata | reverse complement strand
TATATATATATATATATATATATATATATATATATATATTTATATATATATATTTAACCAAAAATTTGTATTGGTCGCATTTTTGACATTGTAATATCAGTAGGCTCAATGAGAATGCTATGTGATCGGTGTTAATTTTGACAAACTTTGGTCGCAAAAGAGAAACACTGTGTTTGATGTTTCGACGAGACTGCTATGTGTTCGACGTTAAATTTGACCAATGGTGGTTGAAATTGCAACGAATGTTGGTTGCCTAGATAAAAGTTCTAATCTACGATTCTTCCAGCTTCAAGCAATTTTTTAGAGGAAGATTCGGTCGATAATTCAACCAATAAGAAGGTTGATATCTCGACAAGTGCGTTTCCTATCGAATAAGCGACGCGAAAAGTTCAACGAAATTTTTTGTCGTCGGTTCGACCAATGGGTCTCAAAAATTTGACTAATCCTCGTCAAAAAATAAGGTAAAATTTAATAGTGCCTGTTAGAAGGTAAAAACTACGGTGGGGATGAAACCCAAAAAGCTTCACTATCTACAGAATGGAAGGGGCCAGTTAAGGCTTACAATTTGATCACTTCTGATCATCTACCCTGTTAGGAGTATTATGTGGATACTGGTTAAGGTCTACTATGTTAAGAGCTTTAGTAGCATTGTTTAGTGTGCACTCAATTAAGAGATTTACAAAGGATTGTTAAATCCACCTTTCTTGAAAGGATTTCTTCTATTTGCTACACTTGTTAGATGTAGACAAAAATATTCAGTGACCTGAGTGTATGCAATCTATCATTGTTGATTACAAATCCATTAAATTCACATGTACACTGTATCACCTAATGTGATTGATTAATACCTTTGTTTCTCGGTAGCCTTGAATCTAGTTCTTGATAACCTAATTCATCTTTTGTTTTTCTTGCTTGAAACTCTTAGTCCGATCCATAGATGTGCTCCTTGGCTACTATCATCCTCTCATCCATCATGAAATGAATGATTACATATCTATTTATACAATAGATTGACCTATTTTTATTTCATTTATTACAAAGATAACTCTATGATCAAAAATTTACAACTTGACCTTGATCTCCTAGTTTGCATGTTTTCAATGAGTTAGACTGATTAAAATAATTACAATTACAATGCTTGTCCCTCAAGAAATGGTTTTAAATCAAATAAAAATGCTAAATATAGAACATAAGTGTTTTATCTGACGTGGAAGTCAGATCCACATTTCTCAGGATTTAACTGACTTTCAGTGTCTGATGCTCGGGTTGCTCTGTTGTCATTCTGTCAGTGTTCCTTCTTTGAAATGGCCATCGGGTTCCATTGCTCTGTCAGGTTCCTATGATTTTTTGCTATGTTGATTTACACTTCAACATTTTTGGGGTGAACTATGTAAACTGTGTTGGGTTTCTCTTGTGATCTGTCTTGTCGGGTTTCTCTTGAACTTAGCACTTTCAGTGACCTTTGTTTTCTATACTTTTAGTTTGTAATGAAAGTTTGTCTTTCGATGTAGGTATTTACCGATGGTTCAAAAATGTTTTCCCTTTGCATACTAATGGAAAAAAATGTCTTCACATTTATGTTGTGAAAATAGTGTCTCAACCTTATAATAATTAAAAGGTTATTGTTAATACATGAGCAACGAGGGTTTAAGGGCTTGCTCCTAACTATTGGGAGTTCATGGGAATTTCCTCCAACTTGGGTGTTGCAAGGGGTTCCCTCCTTGGCAACCATGATTCTGTGACTAGCTAGGGGTCCAAGGAGTAGCACAACTTAGCAAAAATGTTTAGGAGAAGTGTGGCCCAATGGGGATTTTCATGGGTAATGCCCCCAAAATAAATTTCATATATAATTTATCATTGTGAATCCTACTAATTTATCATTAGGTCATATATCTAACACTAGATATTTTGTGTGTTATTTATGGGTGGTTTAAGCCCTTGGTTTTTTAGTACCATTTAACAATTTCATGTTTGTTTATCTCCTATATTTAAGCATGTGAGATGCATTGTGTTGTATTATAAGAGTTGTATATCTATTGAGCCACCTCTAGATCTTCATTGGTGATACTCTTGTGAGAAGTCTTCTCTGCAAGTATGTTGTAATCTATTGCTGATTTTTGAATAATACATTAGACAACTTTTGGAGTGTGGGATTTTTCTTCTAAAGGATTTTTTTCCCACTTAAGTCAATATGTTGTGATATGCATGTTATTTAAGTTAATTTTTGTAACTATTGTAAAGATCTATAAAAAAATTGTATTACCCCCCTCTCAAGATTAGTGTAGGAAGTTGTTATGCTACTTAACTTCCTTACAATTCATATATTGAAAGTGAGTTAGGTTATAAAATTATGGATTTCCTTACATCTAATATAAACATTAAAGTAAAAATTAACCTTAAGTCATAATGTGTGCAATTATGTAATTATAAAATAGTAGGTGTACCAATAAAATTATTTTTTAGACATTGACAAACTATTTCTATAAATCTTTAACTATTAATTGTCATTTACAACTCACATTCATTAATTAAATCTAGGATAATTTATGCCTTGATTATATGTATTAATTTTTTTTATCTTATATTTATTTAGACGACATGACACTATCATATTGGGTATAAGGCTATATGTTCACATAACATAAAATTGATACAAGTTAGTATATAATTGTCAAAGAAAGAAACATATCCACTTAACACATATAGATACTTATATCTAAGTACATGTATCTAAAATATAAAATAAACAAAAACTTATTGGGACACCTCTTCAGATGATTCTTCAAGTGTTATGGGAGCAATCAACAATGACGTAAATCCAATAGGTGTTTATACATTAAAATAACAAGCATGTAAAACTATCAATCTATGTACACATGCATAATCATCTAATACATTTGAAAAGTTAACATCTATTTCATATTTTGAGTATAAGTTATATAAGTTCTTTAAACTATTATTTCAATAAAATTTGTGTTTAACTACATTTCCTCGATCAGATATTGCGTTTCTAGAGGCTGGACAATGTTGCACCTTTGCGACATTAGGAGTTTCCTACAAGAGTAAAATGAGATAAAAATATTAGTCAATATATAATTTTTAATTAATGATAATTTAAATGGTATGCCTGTATATAATACAAAAAAAAAATGTAAGTTCTCTATGTGCAAAAATGTATACCATGTAGCTCTCAAGGTCAAATGAAATGGCTGAAATGTTGTTGTGTTGGACTTGTGGCATGTCATCCTCTATCATCAACTGCTAAATGGACCATATAAATAAACATTAGTACTTATTGATATCTCTTATAAATATTAATTTAAAATAAAAATTGCAATGAAATTTCAAGTCAATTCTTACAACTACACTATCTAGGTAAGATCTTGGATCCTCCTCACCTCTAGAATGTGAATACATATGATATGTTCGAATACATGTGGTACACTAACCATATGATGGACCTCTTAATCAGATGTGTCAATGGAATACTCAATAGCCCATCCAAGAGGACCCAAACATGTGTGCTTGCACATAGCATGTAATTATGTAACATACAAATATATAGAGCCAAAGAGGCTATATCGAAATCACCCAATCTACTAGGGGTATCAAATTCCTATGGATGAGTGAGTGATGAGGTCTAAGAAATCAAAAGGGAAATGAAAGAATGAATATCCAATATACTCTGTGAGGTTTCCTCTACAACATCTATCATAATCAGAAGGGTTTGAAATCCAATCCCCTTCGAAGTTGTCCTTATAACTAGATACCCTTAAGAAATGCAATGACAAAGAAGCAATTTCTGTAGTAACTACCCTAGGAATGGAAATTTTCCAAGTTTTGATTTTTTTAAAGTTTTTCTTGAATTATCTTTTTTTGTTTGTTTTTCTAGTTTTCTAAAAACATTCTTTTGATGCATTTTTGAATTTTTTTCACAATTTTATGGAAGTAAATGCAAAATTAAATCTAAGAAAACTAGAATAGCAACTTGGAAATAATTTGAGCTCAAACTCCAAAATTATTGATTATTATGCATAAACATACCATTACAATGCCTAATCTGAATATTTTTTCTAAAGGAATGTTATAGATCTAATCTCTTCTTATACAACAATCAATTTGATTGGGATCCTAAATGCCGAATTGCATGGCAATGTCTGAATTACTAATTATTACTTATTCAAATGATTGATCTTCTGTCAACGTCTTGTCCAAATTTGAATTTAGATTTTTAGATTTTTCATAAAAACCTACATCCAAGATTTAATTGCATGGGATAATTATTGGAAGGTACAACTAGGTAGAAAAAAGTGTAATACTGCTACAAACTACCTCCCAAGTCTAAGATCTGATTCCTAATAAGAAATAACAATGTGATCTAGCATAAAAAACTATTGTAAATTCTAAAATGGTATCCTTTCCTGCAAGCTCTCTTAAAATAAGTAAAATTTAAAACCCTTATAAGATATTACACCCTTGCAGACTTCTTGATATGGCAAGGGTTTTCATCCTCGCCCTTATAAATCAAAGCTCTAAAGAATCTTCAGCCCCAACTTGTAAATAATGTTCTTCCTAATACCTTCAAGTGCCCAATAATTTCCTTTTTATGCTTCTTCCAAGTTGGTCGATCCCTTTTTAGGGTTTTTATTTGATTTTAAGAAAACTTATTTCTCCTCATCAAGATTGAAGCCCCTTATAATTCCTTTTATTAAAGGTAAGTTTTTCTTTTAAAACAACTAAGTTAATCCTTCCTAGGCATCATGACCCATGGGGGTCTACTTATTGGTTACATTATTAAAATAATATAAAGTAACTTTATTAGATGATTATTTCATTAATTAATTTATGATATTAAAGTCATTACTTTAATATTCTATTTTTTCCTAAAATCATCACCTGAACTTTGAACTAAAAACTAAATGTTTCTATATTCCAAGGGTGATGTCTAAATATATCAGGGGTCTCCTCCTAAAAAATAGGACCCCATCAAAAAATTTAGGAAACTAAGTCAAATCATCTGAAATGACTCAGAATGCTTCCCAAGTCATCTCCTAGTTTCCTCCTAAACAATATGGATCCCTCCTAAAAAATATGAAACTACCTCAAACTTTCTACAATAGCTCATAAACCTCCCTACTAATATCTATGACCCATGGTTGAGTCCCCTAACCACTTTTTTGTTGACCTATAGGAACCCTTGGCCTGTAGGGATCCTTGGTTATAGGCTAACCTATATTGAAGACTAAACTATCTAAGGAGGGGACATAATATTTTCCAGGATTTCTTGTCATAAATGGCACAAATAATCTAATTATAACACAAGGCTAATCTCTACTTTTGGGTAGAAATAATACCCAAGCCACTACAATCATGTAGGAGGAAAAAAACTCTTAGGCAACTCTATGAAGCTCATGATGTTCTTTAGAAGAATCCCATAAAAAATTCCTCAATAGCTTCTCAATCTTGTTGTAAGAGGAATTTGAGGGATCCCATCAAGATAAATAATAGACATGGGTGGTTGTAACAATTTTAGAACATATTTAAATTTACTAGCCAAGGAAAGTGGCTTGGTAATCCAATAAGAAAAAAATACTTAGTTCTAGCAAGGACTACATTCCAAAAGTCTAGGAGAAATACCTATGAGGAAAAGGGATTTACCGAAAAATAAAATATTTCACCATGTACAATCTACTTCCAACCATACTAGAGCATAGAAGATGGAACTAGAAGGAAAGATTATCAATAACATTGAGTTTCATGTCACTGAATGGAACAACTAAAATCCAATAAAAATGTGTTAAGACACTGAAGGGATTCCTTAATGTTTTTATCATCTTTAATAAAGGTTATAAAACATTCATCCACAAAATGATCATTAATGAACTAGGAATATGATTCAGGTAGAGAAATTCCCCTAACCCACCCTAGGGAAATAAAGTTTTCCAAGAAATACCCAAAGCCTTCAGCAACCAAAACATACAATGAAGGAGTCAAAGGAAACCCTTTGATGATAGAATAGAAAATCCCTAAATCCAAAGACTTTTGGCTATTGATGGCAATACATGTAGAGGCATACCCAAAAAAACTATTTTCACTGACTAGATAAAATGAGCACCAAATCCAAGAGCACCTAGAATGGATAAGATAAAAGTTCATCCAATATGGTCTTAGGCCTTGACAAAATCAATTTTGAAGAAGAAATTTGTTTTCCTGGGAATGAAAGGCCCACATAAAAATAATGTTATCGAGAATTAACCTAGATTTTATGAAACTAGTCTACTTTGGTAAGACAATTTGTGGAAGCAAATAAAAAAATTTAAGCCCTAGGCCTTAGAAATGATCTTGTAAGAGACATTGAGAAGGGTGATAGGATACCAATCACAAATGTATCAAAAACCTCAAGATTAATTGCAAATTGATTAATTGGCCTAGAGATTGATTGTGAAAGGCCTCAAAAACCTTATGAAAATGAGGTCCCTCACAAGACCAAAGGGACTTATAGAATTCACAAGAAAAGCTATCATGACCAAGAGCATTTTCCTCGAACATGAAGTATATTTCTTCCTTGAGATCCTTGAAAGATAGCGTCTGGTCACAAAAAACCCTCTGGGATTTGGAAAGATGGGAAGGTACAACATTGAGGCAATCTTGGAGAGCTCTATATTTCTTAGGAAAAACATCCTAAGCAGTGAAAACTTTCCCATAATGAAAAATAAATGTAGGTGGAGAATGTTTGATATCTCAAGGAGTTTCATATGGACATCCTTAATTTTTTTGATACCATGTGAGGAATGATGAGCGTAAGAGCCAATAAAACACTTTGGAAGCATGATCCCCCAACTTAATACCTTGAAGTCTGCCTTTGATTTGGTAGAGAGAGCCTTCTTGTCATGGAAGAGATCCAAGCTACTAGCCTCATAGATTGTTGGCAAAACATGGCCAATTGGTAACCAAAAAATTGGAGAAATAAACAAATACGTTGAATAACACAATTCTTCGAAGTAATCCATTTAGAATCACGAGTCGGATAAAAATCTAGGTTACAAACCTACTAAATGCTGGCCATTATGGGAATGACTCAACAATCAGGTATTGAAAAATAATCAAGTCTTAGGTGACCAAAAATGACCCACTTTTCATTCAAAGCTTGACTTCATGGGATAGTGATATGACAAGGTAACCTCAGGGAGAGGTAAAATTGGTAGATCTTGATAGAGAGTAAAAGAGAAATAATATTGTACCATGATCATGGAAAAATCAATCTGTCAAAACTTGCCTCAAAATTGCTCCATGTATTCCAAATATCTTGAGGATGAAAGTGATTAGAATCAAGATCAAAGAGCCCCAATTTATTGTACATATAGAACCACATCTCTCTTTCTCTAGTTGTCCATAAAAAGGTGATGATCATATTTTTTCATTAGTATACAAAGGAAAAAAATTTTGAACCATCGGTAACATGATCACCGAAAGACAGGTTTATAGTGCAACCCGACACAGCAGTTCACAGAGGTCATCGTAAATACTAAGTGCACTATCACCGATAGATAGTTTACAATATAAAATGACAACACAATTCAAAGAGTAACCCAACAGACAGATTCTAGGAGAAAACCAAAACTCAGTCTACAAAGTAACCCAAGAAGCAGAATGTCTACAAAGACATCACCGAGGAAAGACTACAGAGAAAACTGATCCCCAGTCTACCGAGAGACAGCTTTAATTTCTAGAAATGTGGATCTGAGTTACACGTCAAATAAAATACTTGAGTTTTATAATTAGCTTAAATGCTTATCTTTAAAAACATTTCTTAAGGGACAAGTAAAGCATATGTAATTGTTTTAATTAGTCTAACTGATTGAAAACATGCAAACTAGGAGATCAAGGTCAAGTTGTAAACCTTTGATCATAGAGTTTTCATTGAAAATCATGAAAGTTAGATAGGTCAATATATTGTATAAATATATGTAGTAATCAATCAAAACATGATGACTGTAGCCGCATCAGACATCTATGGATCAGACAGAGAGTTTTATGCACAAGGACAACAAACAATGAAATCAGTTATGAAGAACAAGATTCAGGGCTACCGAGCAGAACAGAGGTATTAATCAATCACTATAGGTGATACACATACATTGTGAACTTAAAGGATCTATACTCAGCAATTCAAGATTGCATATAATCAGGTAAATAATTATTTTTTACTGCATCCTAACAAGTGTAGAAAATAAAATAAATCCCTTAAGAAGGTGGATTTAACAATCCTTATGTAAATCTCTTAATCGAGTGCACACTTAACAATGTTGCTAAATATCTTAACAGAGTAGACCTTAACAAGTCTCAAATGTTACTCAAAACAGGGTAAGATCATCAAAAGTGATCACACGTGTAGCCTTAACCGACACCTTCCATTCTGCAGATAGTGAAGCTTTGAGGGTTTCATCCCCACCGCAGTTTTTACCTTCTAACAGGGGTTTTCTACATTACCAATTCTTGTATCATGTGTACTTACATTTCATGAATGTTTCTATGAATCTTTACATGCAATTAAGTTTATGTTTGATATTACATGCATAATCTAAAGAATAGAATCTATGGTCAGTAATGCAAGGAATTGGTTACTAAAGGATTAAGGGTTAATTGATAAAAAAAAATTAAGGGTACTGAGTCACCCCTCCCCTCTCAGTATACATCATTCCATTATTCCAACAATTGGTATTAAAGCTAGATCTCTTATTTGGAAAAGTTTAAATCACTTGAGAGAAAATATCATACAATGGAAAGGTATAATCTAGACAAGAATATTGAAAATTAGAAGTTGCAGATACAGATCTTCTATGAGAAATACAAAGAAGAAATAATAAAGATGAGAGAGCTACTGGATGAAAGAAAGGTTATGGCATCTCGCTGCAATGAAATAGACTATCATGAAGAAGAGATAACCGATTTGTTTGAGTCGTCATGATCTACATCTAGAAATACATCAAACACATATGAAGGAAGCATTACAAGTCTGAATGAAATCAATCAACATCTGAAAGAGAAAGTAAAGGTACTGAAAATTGGTCAAGAGACACAGATGGTAAGGATGATTGATGTTATGAATAATGCTAGACAAGCTAAACAAGAAAGAACATTAGCTATTGATGACAGGAGGAAGATCAGCGAAAAGTTACAAGAGAGAGAGACTGAAATACAAAGACTTATTGAACATCATCATGAGATCACCAATCAAAACTTAATAGCTTCAATAATCACCACATAAAATAATAAGCAAGTAATGAGAAAAACCAGAAACACGTGAACACTCAAATTTTGTACGTGGAAAATTCAAATTGGGAAAAATAATAGCGAGCATTTTTCCACAAGGAATAATTCACTAATTTTAAGATTTGATTACAAAATATGCTAGGATCTCACTACTCAAGGCTTGCAACCAAAGGATCAATTCCAATACAATAATGAATACAAATAGGAGCTTATTACTCCATAATTTCAAACAAAGGGTAACTCCCAAAGTACCAATATACAAAAACAAGCTTATGCACCCAAGACTCAATGTCTTAGGAACATACAAATATTTACAGAGATAATGAAAACATATCTTGACAATGAAGCTAATCTGCACAATACTATCAAACTTATTTTCATATGATACTGCCTTTTCTTCACATCCATTATCACTGAACTTTATTCTTCTAACTATAGATCTTCACTGGTTTGCACACTGTTCACTTGCTTCACACCTTACTTTTTCTAGTGCATAAACTCTACTTATATACAATATAGTTCATCAAAGATTACAACAAAGTCATTCATGCCAAATGATATAATAATTTAAATTACAAGTCGGCCAAGGCAATAGAAAAATTCCATAAGGTCCTATCCCAAAAGCATCTAGACCAAAACATAGAGTGGACCAAAATGGATAGGAGAAAAAATGTTAAATACATAGCTCACATAAAGAACAAACTCATCTAGATAATATATAATCATCTAATTCAATAATCCATACCTAAATAAAGAAGTACGATCAAATTTTAGGAGAGAGAGGGACCATGAACACACTACACATAGCCCAATGACAGATCCACAATGACCGGAGTAACTAAAGTCATCTCAAACATGTAGAAACAGATTCACCAAAGAACTCCCTAACTTTCCAATTAAATCTAGACCTTCACATATCATAAAGAGATATACACACCACATCGAAGACACATGTCGACAGTCCACAACAGAACTCACCACAACATATCTTCTGACCAGAACCAACAATTGAACATAACTACAACACTAGATATGCACTTTTTAAAACACCTAGAACAACTTATAGAACACCAAAGAATGTCACAACCAAGACCAAAATCTAAATCCATCTGCATAATTTCAAACTTTTCAAGCCTAATTTCCAAAGTAGAAAATTTTTTGAAAGCACGGGATGAAGCATTGCAACTAGAATTGTATTTTCTCTATCAACTGAACCACAGATAGACCCGACATGCTTCTAAATATAAGAGATGAAACACCAAATCGCCGCAAAACATTTTCTTCACAAGATCACAGAATACATAACTTACTCCCACTCTTCTAATTATCTTCCACTACATTGTAGCACTATTATGAAAATATGCTATACTATATCACTGGATACATACCTTTCTTCCATTGTTCTAAAGGTTCAGTACACAAACTTACTCATTGAAGAATAGAAGAATAACAGAATTTTGGACCATGGTGTTTGAGAAACCACAAAAAGCTCTAGAACACAATGTTTGACATAAATGACAATAGGAAACCAAACATGTATTTCCAACACTTCTACCTCTACATTGAAAATTGGAAATATTGTTTCAACCCTACTACATGGGAAATCAAGAAGAAAAACCCTGATAGATCTGTCTCTAATAATGTTCTATAAGTAAGGGAGCCTTCCAATTGTGCAAAAAGATAAGAGAATAATGGAGACAATAGTGTAAAATCTCTTGATAAATATAAAGTAAAGTGTTGTAAATATGGGAAATTAGGACATTTTAAGATGAGATGCAAGTTTAAGAAAATAAATAATAGTAAGGATCCAACTGTTGGAAAGTGACAATGCAAGCAATTATTATTTTTTCATTGATGTCAAACCTTAACTGGTGAGACTATTATTATCTATTTGAGTACCATATCTATTGATTGATGAAGAAGATTTAACAAGAAGACCAAGTGAATGGTTGAGTTAAGGCAAATAAAAGGGTACTTGATCAGTTGGCATTCTGGCAAACTAATTAGTTGTTTATCTTTCAATGACAGTTTTTCTGGCTATTTTGTGCCGAGCAAGTCTGGCTTGTGCCGAGCACCAGTAAAATTGCTGAGTGGAAACAATAATTGTCAAGCAGATCACAGATGTTGGCCAACTTGCAGTATTTGGATTAATGATGAGATTTGAGATCTCTGGCTGACTTAGTTAATTTTATTGGGATATGTAAAGTTAATTAAAGATTGATTCACATTATTTAATGTATGGATAACCGTAATTAATGCATGGATTCAAGATTTAATTAGATTACTTTGGAGAAGTAAATGTAATGTAATCATGGAATGAACCATTGGATCTGACCTAACCTAAGATCTATGATCTTGATTAAGAGGAAAAGATTATCTGACCTAGACAAAGAGGTATATGATAACCTCAAGGGGTTATTCGTTGAAGTGTGGGTGTACGGATTGATGTACATGTGTGTATGCAAGAGGATTGCATAGTTGATTTACTAATTGGCATGACCTAGCAGAGAAGGCTGAACACAGAAGTAGAAAGTTGCATGTCTGATTGCTTGATGGATTGCCAAGCAGATCAAAAGATTGAAATGACAATGCAGGCCACTCAGTAAGTTAGCATCAGAGCTGTAATTGGATCTGGATTTGCAAAGTAAGTTGTATGTATCATATCACAGCTGCTGATTACTTTCTAACCATTTTATCAGTTAAAATCCTTTAACAAGGTTGACCTAATAGTCATTTGTATAAATACTCTAAGCAAGGTGACATTCAGGTGGAATGTTCTAAGTCCTCTAACAAGGCCACTCCTGACAGGGTGATTAAATCCTTTAACCAAGTCACACCTAACAGTGTGTTATTGTAACCTTTAACAGGGTTGGCTCCTC
>MU226379.1:1303477-1317153 GCA_018584345.1 Thuja plicata | reverse complement strand
CTTCAGAAGAGTGAAACTTGGTAGCATGTTACTGGTGGTTTTTCCCATATTGGGTTTCCACATTAAATACTTGTGTCAACTTGTGTGAATTCTTATGGTTTGTTTTACTGTTATGTTTCTACAAGCTGATTACATTAAACAGTAAACTGCATGATTAAGTTGTTGACATATGCTATTGCTACCGAGTAGATCTGAATTGTTTAAAATATGAAAAGTTTTATTTGGTACATCTAGACCTGAGGATAACTGATTCACCCCTCCCCTCTCAGTTATTCTAAATTCATTCTAACACCAACATGTAGTGATAGTTCATTCAATTCATATCCTATATAAAGAATAAGAAGATAATGAGATATTCATGGCTTCTACAGTAATCATACATGTGATAATATTTGGTTTCTTGGTTTTCGTGCATTCTTTCATACAACTCTTTATAAGGAGCATTTTACTAAATATGAATGGTTTGATGGAGGTAATATCTTATTGGATGATAACTCTTCTCATACACTAGTTGGTCAAGTTAAAACCAATAATATATGTTAAAAATTGTAGAGTTAAGAATCATTGCGGAGTTATGCATGTTCCTACCATGACTAAGAATATATTATTTGTTGGAAAGATTAGTGGCACACTAATGTGCAAGTATTATTGCATGATGATCAAGGGAAATAAAAGTGATGGTAAGGGGAACTTGTCATGAAATATTATATAGGTTGGGTGATAACAAGGAAGTTGATCATATTTCTCTTATAAGAAAGGGATTCAAATGAGTATCTTGGAGTGTTAGACTAATTTTAGTGGATGTGTGTAAACCACATTTTGTCATGGGAAACTCTAGGTTATGTATGTTGTGGAAACTTTTGTCAAATAAATCGTTGTGTTGTTTATTTATTGTATGGCTTCAAACAAGTAGATATTTATGGGTTTGAAGTTGAACATGTTTTGTTGTTATCATTTTTTTACTTTGCAATTTTATTTATACTCTTGCAATGTATAGAAAAATGAAAGCATGTTAAGACTAAGTGTGTTGTACCCTTAGGAAATTTTAAGATATAATGTCAAAATATTATTGCAATATCTCTAAGATGGTAGTTAGGCATAAAAATATTCTAATATTGTATGTATAAACATTATACTTGAAGGAACCATAATTATTTCCAACATTTGACATGAATTTGAGGGTATTTAAAAAGATATTAGAGTTAAAAATCAGTACCCATGTCAAGTGGAGTTGGGCTCCTGATCAAGAAACCACCTTATTTATAGCATAAAGTCACATTTTTTTATTTTTGTTTTCTCATTCAAAGATAGCCAAATTTCGGTGATGCTTAGGTAATAATCTTATTATTTAAGATAGAAATATTGGGAAATAATTTCATACACATCGGTTGAGGGAAAGTAATTGGACTACTTGTATGTTTCAAGAAAGAAGAAGGTACTAGTACATATGAGGTTTATATTACTAATCTAGTATTTGTAATTTTAGTGTTGAAGGAAATCCATTGTTGAAGATGGTATTGAGGGTAATTCTCTCATAGCCATTGTGGAGTTGGACCAAGTGTCTCCTTGTGTCTCCTTTGAAGAAAACCCTCATTGCCTCCTATGCTACTTTACTATCCTTGAAAACTCTCCTTCCTTCTGTCAAAAGACTAATAACCTAAGTAATCACCTTCTCATCTACCATCATTTCCCAACCATAACCCCAGATTGTTTTGTTATCACATGCATTTTCAACTAGTAGCTCTAGAATTACTGCATTTTAGCTTGAAGTAAAATATTGTTGTCTCTCTCTTTATTGTCAGATTTTCTTATAAGAATCTCCCACAAAATATAATATACTAACATCCTTATATCAACTTTATTATGTTTATAGTAAACGTCATTTTCAATTAAATAACTCTTCAATTCAAAATCTATGTCAATCATTAAACCAAATTTGAAATACATTTTATTATTTCTGATCAAAATGTTATCCCTTAACATTAATATAAAACATCTCATCTCTGAAATAATGAAGAAGAAAAATATTTCCATCATCTGGAGAAATATAAAAGCTCATCTTGCATCATCATGCCTGGACCTTCTTTAGTAAAGCAAGTGAGATATGATGATAACAGCTATTCCCGCTAATCATGGGCATTGGGATGCTGCAGGGAGCTTATGTGGGGTACATAATACTTATGACATGATGTACTGAACCTTTTTTCTTTTGACAGTCTTTAATTACACTCTTATTCTACCGACACTAGTTTTTACTGTGCAATAATTTGAGATCCCATATGCAACGCGCTATTTTGTTTTATTGGAGATTCCTGGCCTCTCCAAACTAAAGAAACGACATTTCAAACGACATATTCACATCAAATTCCTGCAGCCCATCCATATATTAGGCAAATGTCAAGATTAAGGTGGAAATATTGAGTTTCTATATCTTAAAATAAAAATTGTCTGCCATTGCAATAATAAAAGTTTGCCATCTAAAGTGCGTATTGGTGAAAAAATATTCATAGAATGTCAATTTGCATTTAGCCAATCCACACTTGATGACTTTTAAAGTTGTTTTGAAAAAGAATTCGCTTCTAAAATATTTTTCCAACTTGAATTTCAAAAAGCTTCGTTGTTCTTTCCTCAATTTACTATTGATGATCTAGGATCTTCGTTTTTAACTTTAAGTCGAAATGGGTGTGAATGAGTTATAATAAAGTTGATAATTAGTGGTTGTTTTGGGAAATGGGTGTGAATGAGTTATAATAAAGTTGATAATTAGTGGTTGTTTTGGGTGTGAATGAGTTATAAAATTAATGATATCAGATCCTAAAACGAAAGCTGAATTCCGTGTTTGGATCTCATAATGTGGAATTGGAATAAGGATTTTTTTCATTTTTTTAATTAATTTGAATATTTTAACTTATTAAAAAATTATAATTATAAAAAAAAAAATTCTTACGAATTTTAATTTTTGAACTTATTATTTTTGTTTGCTGGTTTTTTAATTAAAATATATATGTATTTTTAACATATATATTTTTAAATTAAACTATGTATTATTAACTTTAAAAAAATAAGATTATAAAAAAAAATTATTTTCTTACAAATTTTAAATTTTTTTTGATCGGTTCAAATTTTAATTTTTGAATTATTAACTTAAAAATAAATTATTTAAAAAAAAATTAAAATAATAATAATAATAATAATCAAATAAAAAAATTATAATAAAATAATAATAATAATAATTTTCTCACAAAACCTAAAGAACTGTTCACGCATGGACCCAACAACTTATACATTTTGTTGTTATTCCGAATCCATGAATAGCTTATTCTAGAATAAGAAATGAATTCCGGATTTTTTTTGGAATTAATTAATCCAAGCATTGGCCCAAAAATGGGAATTAATTTCTAATTCGGAAATTCAAAAAATGGCCACAAACGACGAATTACTTTATTCTTGCATTAAATAATGACTATTCCATGTTAATACCAGGAACCAAACAGGCCCTTAATTCTCTATCATTCTGACGATGGATCATGGAGTGTGATCATAAATGTTGATACAAAAACTTATATATAACCTAATCCAGAACCAGCATCAAACGAGTTACAAAATTGTTATTAACTAGTTTGGCACAACATTGTTCTTTGAAATATAGTGAAGGAATTTTATTTTTTAAGAAATCTTTAGATTATATAGGTAGTTGGATTTATGCCAATGCATTAAATAGACTATTTAATGAATAAACAAACATTTAAATAAGGTGGTCTTTTGAAAAGAAAAAGTACACTATAAAAAATAGACATAGATCACATAGCTATTAATTAGAACTCAATGATTCCTTGTTCATTGTATTCATATTTATAAACAAAAACATGATTAATCTACATCTTAAATTGTAGGGAGTTAGTTAAAATATGTATGATTTTGTTTGTTGATTGGTAATTTTTTTTATATTGTTATTAAAATTAGAATGATAAATACATATACATATTTTCATCATATTAGAAAGGATCCATGTGTATGCCTACCCAAAAAAGCCTGGTGACCCTTATACATTAGCTTTCACCTATATACAAAAAGAAAACCCTTCCCCCACCTAAAACAATGATATCAACCATCAATATGAACAGTGTTGAATACAGTCAAAACAAAAAATATTCACAAAATTTGAGCCTACGCTCGGTACCATCATGAAATGTTCAGATTTTACCTCGATACAGACATCAATTCAAACAAAAAGATCAAAAAATAGAACTTTGAAATTGATCACACCCAAGGATTTGACGGGCCCATATCCTCCATTGTCACCCTTGCTCCTCCTCACCTTCGTGTTGAGCGACCTCTTCGCTACAACCACACATCCGGTCCCCTTCCTCTACCACCACCCTCAATGGTCCTTCGCCTTTGGCCCTGTTATCCTCCCAGAGAGGTTGTTCCACCACCACGTCTCCTCTCTCGGCTGTCACTCTCCCTCTATTGATGCTCACCTTGGTTGTTGGTCGTGTCCCTCCAGTACTCAACCAGTTGAATTTGAGGCACGACTTGTCAAACTCCTCCTTGCTTTGCCTAGAATTTATCACCTTCTCCTAGTCTATCGTGTAGTCACAAACAACCTGCCATAGTTTTTGAGCATCCATTCTTTTGGAATGTCAGTTGGTCCATGTTGTGTATAGTACAAAGGGGTGAAGGTGTTGTGGATACCTAGGTACATGAACCCAATCACCATTCTCTGTTTGAAACACTAGACTAGGCTCTACAGTCTGAAAGAAAGATTAGAGCCAAAATCTCCACTCTTCTTTGACACATCTCGTCACAACCCTTTGAACCTCTTGAATGTTGTTGAATTTCAAGCCCCAAACACAGAAAAGAGAAGAAATGTTCATGTTTTCTCGTGGTTTGTAGTTTGCAATCAAAAAATCAATACCAAACAGCCCTAGAACCATAATGAGAAAATAGGGATCATCTGTGGTGAAGACATGCTTGAGTCTCTCTGTTGAGACTCCACCCCAAAATGACATTTGTTGCTTGAAAGAGTACAGGCTGAAATTTGCCTCCATCACCAAAAGCTTCTCTACCCACCTCTTTGCTTTCAAATGAAAATTGCATAGAGAAAAAGGTCATTTTTGTTGCCTCAATATGTGTCCTTTCTGGGTAGTGTGTTCAATTATTTATTGTCCTTCAAATGTGTGAAAATGCTTGTTCAAATTCCTTCCGCATTGAATGCATATCATTGAACACCACATACCTTGGCTTGCATTTTCAAATTTTGATTACAGTTTTCTTTTTCTTGCATCATTTCCAAAATGTTCACCACCTTATATCAATCATTCACCTATGTCATCCATCAAACGGTGTCACCACCTCATCACACAATTTTTAGTGGGGGGCCATGTCAACTGCCAACATGGACAACAAAATAGCTAGAGTATTACCCTCTTTCTACATATGGGAAATTCTAAAATTTCAAAAAAATCTCAATTTCTTCCTTATTATTGATATTATTTTATAAATTTTCCCCACATGGGACTTGCCTGTCTCTATGGCATTGACAATGATCTGAGAATCACCCTCCAAATATAAATTTTCAACCTTTATATTTCTAGTTGTTTCTATTGCAAACAAAGCAACTTGAGCCTCTGCTATAATATTCATCCCATCCTCCAATTTCTTCATCTATGTCGACAAGATATTTCCTGTGGAGTCTCTTGCTCCACACCCAACACCAAAAGGTCCTAGGTTTCCTTTTGAGGCCCCATCAAAATTTATTTTAACTCATCCCTCTTCAAGAGATTCCTATTGAACCTCACTTCTTGATGTGCGATACGGATCAGCCCATGGAAGCCCATTAATAGGGTAAAAACTATTTATGATTTTTTATCATAAAGGTGAGAACCCATAAACAATAGTAAGTTGTATTGACAAATGGTCCATACAGAAAAATCATTCAGAGAAATCTAAAATAAATTTATTCTAGCACTTACAAATTAAATTATTATTATAAATAGTAAAACTAATTAATCATGATCACTCAAAATGAAGGATTAACTGAAAAAATTATGATTTTTTTATTTCAATGAACACCTATAAATAACAGTAGATTGTATATGAGGAACAAATGAAAATGGAGAGGCAGGAGAAGGAACAACAGTCGGGAAGAGAAGGGTTTTGGAGGCATCATGGACTGGATTATGGGGGTTGATCCAGGTGGGGTTGGCCTTTTAATTGCATGAATCTGCAACATTTTCAAAACCCTCACTAGACTCACAATAATGGAAGCGACAATGCTCATGGTGTAATGTCGAAGAGTCCATTGTTTGCAAAAAGGAATGGAAGGGGATGGGATAAATCATGAAAGAGCCTTCAAACCTAGGGTGGGTTTCTCCCAGTCCTGAAGAGTTTTAACTTTCAGCAAATTGCGCAGAAGTTCAGGAAACCAAAGTCTCCTACTGTCATGACCATTGAAACCAAACAGGTAAGTGAGAATGTGAAGTACGTTAGGGATTCCTCTTTTTTAATTAATAACAAACAATCGCTGGAATCCATCTCTTTTTTAGAATATAGAGCCTTGGTTATGAAATGGAGAGGGTCTTGATCTTCCTTAAGCAAGATTAGAAAGTGGTGTGAGGATAAATGGGGTTTTGTCTGTACTTTGAAGACTATGGCCAATAGTTTTTTCTTAGTAACATACCCATCCAAAGACGATAAGAAATTGATTCGAGATGGGGCCCCTTTTCTGGTGGATGGCAAAGGACGTTATATGAGGGACTGGACCCCTAACTTTGACCCGATGAAGGAAAAGATCAAGGAGATCCCTATTTGGTTTAAGCTCCGCAATCTCCCTTGTTAGTAATAACTGAGGGGGGGGGGTGAGTCAGTGGCCTCAAATTATTATCCTTCAAAAATTAACCACCAATCAAATAAACCTCAGATTATTAAGTTCCTACAAGATGCATGCCATTAAATACTTATAATGATTAACTATCTGTCGGTTTTCCTTGTCTGTCCTTATTCTCCTTGATTACCGATAAGCAGTATAACTATTTACCGAAACTCAGTAAATATGCAGAGTATACCAATAAATCCAGTGTTAACTATGTAAAATACAAAACAATAAAGAAATGAATCATACACACATAACACATGAATTTTTAACGTGGAAACCCTATTAAGGGAAAAAACCATTGGGACTGGTACCCCAAATTTTCACTCTTCTGAAGTAAGCCCTGTTAGGAGCCAACCCTGTTAAAGGTTACAAACACACTGTTAGGTGTGACCTTGTTAGAGTATTTTACGCATATAGGTTGTCACTTAGTATCGGGCATCTAATGTTGCCATCCTTGAATTAGCCTCTCTCTTAGACTGTCAATAGGCATCAGGCTTATCCAATGCTACTTTCATGAATCAACCTTTTTGGCACTCCTTGGGATGTACCTCAATATATAGAAGACTATTAAGTCTTGCTCTGTTAAGAGACTTGATGCTTCAATGGTTAAACTAAAAAAAAATGACCTGTTTCTAATGCAACTTGAATTGTAGATTTTCAGATCTATTTAAGTACATTACCTCTCTGATCAATGTATCAATTAAAATCTTTTGTGCTCCATACTTTCTGCTATGTGATGCTGTGCTTACTATTCGTCGGTGTCTACAGAATTCTTTAGCTCTCCTTCAGCTTGATTGATCAGTACTGCATGAAGTTGTTCTTCATCAGTTTCTTTTTAGCATCCTCTTTCTCTTTTCTCCCCTTAATCCCCTTTTTGTGTGATATGAAAATGAATTAAGCTTGTCTCTTATATAGACATGATATTCACTGTTTCTTGATTCTTGATTCTTGATTCTTGATTCTTGGCGTGAAAAACAATCCAACCTATTTGATTTAAAGATAACTCCTGATTTGTCTCGTAGTTATCTTCATGCCAACTATATAAATCAGCTTTAAATCAATTACTTAACTATGGTCGAATAAAATAAAGAAAACAACCAGTTAAGTCTATCTTTAGCTCTTGCCAGCTAGATATTTTGTCATTTTTTGAAATCTCTATTCCGTCGGTCAACTCTTCAGTTAGTCGTTGATTACAACTGCCAGTCCCGTCGGTGTGACTCCAGTTAGCTTTGGGATCTCCGTCCATCGGGTATCATTGGATTTTTTCTCGTCAGACAACTCTATCTTCTGCTTGTTGGGTATCACTGTGAATTTTCTTATTTGCCTTTACCGATGGTGTGCACTCCATCGGTGTTGTCTGTCACTTAGTGAATACTTGAATTTTATACATTGCTGAAAGCATAACCTTTATTCCATTGATTCTTTGAAGTCTTTGACATTATGTACATGATTATACAGATGATATCAAGTTGACATCAATGACAATACAAACCATTAACAGATTTAATGCCTTGCATTATCTTCAACTTTAACATTATTAAAGATTTAATCAGTTATATGTCATCAATCTCTCCCTTTGGCATTGATGGTAACAAACTTATATTATCACACTATACTATTTCTAATACAATATGAAATACAATTGTTGAGATTCATCAAACTACCAATCTCTCCCTTTTGTCAACCGATAAATGTCTAAACTTCGGTAAGCTCTGTTTTAGCTTAGATTTGATTCCTGCGGTTCTCTTTTCTTCTGATGTGTTGAGTCATTTTCTTGTGTCAATTTCTCTCCTTTGGACTTTTCTCCTATTTTGATGTCTTTTTCTCTTTTCAGCAACTCTCCCTTTGTATAAGCTTTCATACAACTTTCTTTCCTTAAGGATATAATCTCTCCCTATTGGAGTAATCAGATAATGGATAGTCTGTTTTCCTTTTTCTTTGAAGAATGTGATAATATGGATAATTTCTCTCCCTTTGACAAAAATGCCAAATAAATATTTTACAAATATCCGACATTCATGTCAAAAAATCTTTTCTTTTTCTATCCATAATATATTCCTTGAATTTCCCTTATCCATCAGCAAAACAACAATATGTTCTGGTGCTCAGTTCTGATATATACATCCCTGTATATAGATGTAGCTTTTATATTCATCTTTTTACTCGCATCAACATGAATGATATTCTGATAATATGTAGGCTGATGCAGCCTTCAGTCATTTTACTGACTGGTAGACAAGGGTTTGACCCCTAGTCTCTTTCTCAGGTATTCAAATGTATCCTTGGGCAGTGGCTTGGTGAAGATATCAGCTAATTGTTCTTTGGATTGCACATACTCAAGTATCACCTCTTTTTCTTAACTTGTTCTCTCAAGTAATGATACTTGATGGCAATGTGTTTAGTGTATGTGGTAAATTTGGCCTTGTTAATTCACCATACACTTCAACATAGTCCTTCTTCACCAGGTACACACAAGACTAAATATGAGATTATTCATCCTGCCTGCCTGCATGATTCGACCTATTGCCTTCTATCCAGATGAGGTTTTCAAAATTGCTCTCAGAACGAGAGTCTCACAACCATGGACCAATCTAGGAACGAAGGATTTATCTCCATGAATGCAATACAATGCAAGATTATTCTAAGAAATGAGAGATGTAAGATAATCTAAGACATGATGATAAATGCAATTATTCTAGAAATTGAAGCTATTCTATTGCAAAATGATATTATTCTATATGAGACATGACAATAATCTAGTATTCTAACAGTGCATATTTTCTCCAGGGATTTTGAATGAGAGACTGAGAGTTCTTTTATAGACTCAGAGATGATCATAATAGAAACTTTCCTCTTTGAAATAAAACAGATAGAAAAGCCAATTAAAATTAGAAAGCTTTATTGAAAAGAATTCAATAAATTGTTTTCCCTTTGCTTTAACTATTTTCCTTCTTTGATTTAATTCTGTTTTATTTGATTTTAATTGTTTTCTTTCTTTTTAAAGCACAATTAATTCAAAGATTCTATTTTTGAACAGAAGAAAGATTTTTGAGAGAATATTCAATTAATTAAATAAATATGACCTCATAATTGTTTTTTCTCAATTATTTGAATAATTAAATTCAATTATTGAAATGAGGATATTTATTTAATAATTAAATATTGTTTAATTCCTTTTCATGTGTCTTAGCTAAAGAGGGTGAATTTAATTTAATTAAAGTTAGGACTTTATAATTAAATTAATTCAATCATAGGGTTTATTTAGCCAATAGATATTTAGGAATTAAACATGATGTATGATTAATGCAGATTTAGGATTTTCTACATTTGACACTTAGGTCGAGTAGAGTCAGTCAAAACTCAGAATTGCCTAGCACAATAGGACTTTGATGATCTAGAAGAGTGACAAATGCAACAAAATTGGTTAGAGTTGCAAGATGCCAATTTTGGGGTGTTACATTTTTCCCCTCTTTGAATTGATGTGGGAGCAGCGCGTTGATTCAAAGAATAGTCTGATGCCTGAAGCACAGAAGAATAGATTTGAACATTGATGATGCAAAGATTTCAGAGCCATCTCCAGAACAGAGCTTGACTCTCCGAAGTCTAGGTTAGGTTGCCAAGACATCGGTTAAATAGAGTTTTCGAGGGTCATCTTCAATAACGAAGCTTGATCCTCAGGGACCCAGGTTAGAATGCCCTGATACCTAATAGATTGATATCTTTCACAAGACTATCCTTAGAACGAGGCTCAACCTTCAGGAGTCAGGGTTAGATTGCCCCGATACCTGTCTCAAAAGATAGTAAATAAAGGTTTTAGGACTATCTTCAGAATGAAAATTAGTCCCCCAATGTCTAGGTTAGACTGCCAAGACACTAGTTAAATAGATATCTTTCACAAGGCTATCCCCAGAATGAGGCTTAACCTTTAGGAATCAAGGTTACATTGCCCCGATACCTGTCTCAAAAGATAGTAAATAAAGGTTTTAGGACTATCTTTAGGATGAAGCTTAGTCCCCCAATGTCTAGGTTAGATTGCCAAGGCGCTGGTTAAATAGATATCTTTCACAAGGCTATCCCCAGAACAAGGCTTAACCTTCAAGATTCAGGGTTAGATTGCCCCGATACCTCTCTCAAAAGATGGTAAATAGTGGTTCAGAATCATTTCCAGGATGGAGCTTGATTATCAGGAGTTAGGGTTAGATTGCCCCGATACCTGTCCCAAAAAGATAGTTTTCGAGAATCATCTCCAGAACAGAGCTTGATCCTCAAGAATCTGAGTTAGATTGCTCAGATACTTAAAAGATGACAAGATGTAAGGACCAAAGATGCCCTTATTGATTATGGAGTATCCAGTTTTGACTGTGAGGTATGAAAAAATGAACATGCCCCAAGTGATGAGAACTTTTGAAAATTAGATCAGATTGATTGAAATAGATTTAATGATGTAATCATCCTGCCCCCTCAGGAGTGAAATAGAAAGATGACACATCATAATGATGATGGAGAGTGAAAAATCGCAGGTAGATGTTGAGTTGGAGATCAAGAAGAACTCAGAATAGATTACGAAAGAATTCAAAAGATGCAGAATCAATTTCGAGTAATTTCAAGGTCTAGTTGACCAAGTTTGACTAGGGTTGACAAGAGTTGACCAGAGTTGACTTTTGAAGAAAAAATTCAAAGATTTTAGAAAATGATGATATGATAAGATTTTGACAAGAAAGCGACGTTAGAAAGTTGACTGCACAAGTGTCCGATCGCATCGGTCCTAAAAATTTTAAAATGTGATTTTGAGCTATATAGAAGTGTCAAATTTTGATTTCGATCACGAAAATGGATTCAGAGTGGTCAAATTAGGTAGTGGTGCAATTTTCATGCAAAATGAAGCACTTTGAAAAATTAGTTCAAAACCTATATAAGGACGAAAAGGGTCATTTTCAAATCATTTCAACCCTTTGACTTTTGAGAATTGAGCTCTGAGATAAAAGACAAAATGGTGGTCCCCTACAAAAGTCATCATTTCGAGCAATCCAGGAGACACAACCGGCTCGCAGTGTATGGACCTCCTGTAAGTAGTCAGCAAACCTCTCTGCAATTCAAATTTCATTCATTTTTGTCAATTTTTGCTCGTGTTTTACGTTTTCAAAAAGTTGAGTCGCGGGTCTTCGCGCGAAGAAGTAGTTTCTTCACGCGCCCCATAGGGAAGTCTCGCATGAAGAAATGATGTTTCACGTCACTCGGTGCAGAGTCTTGCATGGGAGAGTACCCAGTTTTGCACGAGAAATCCCTTTAGAGGGCATTTTCTCGCGCGAATAGGCACTAAAGTTCGCGCGAAATTCCAATATTGCGTGATTCGAAGAACTTCTTCGCGCAAAATTCTACTTCTTCACATGAGAAAATGTGGTTCAAATGAGCATGAAATCAGTCTGCATCACGTCCAATAGCTTTTGCATCAATGTCGTTAACGTATGTAGGATGTCTTGAATGCTTTCTTATCGCATTATGCTGTGATTATTGTCAGTTATTGATCATGCTCTATTGTTTGTATGTCTCGCAGGTTGACTTTGTAGATATAACATTCATATCGCACCACCCAGCTATCAGCAGATTGGTATCTCAGTTAGATGACGCTGAGATAGCACACATAGGCACTTTAGGATTGAGTACATTATGTGATGTACCCGAGATTCGGGTCAATCACGAACTATTGGGAGCTTTGGTGGAGCGTTTCCTTTCAGAAATGAACACCTTCCATTTACCACAGGGGGAGATGACCATTACTCCCGAGGATATATATTGGGTCTTGAGGATACCATTCCACAGTGTCTGAGTTGAGTACGAGACATAGCCCAAGTTGGGCATAGCAGCTTTGAGAGAGATCTTTTAGGATGACCTTTTTATGGGCAGGGCGATCCCATGGGAGGATCTGATTTGTGAGTATGGTCTGACCTATAGGTTGCCTGTGGTTCTAGCATGCTTCCTTGGATGCTACTTGATGCCTGATCGTGGACAACACGGTCTAGAGTGTGGTTGGGGGAGGATGTTACAGCTGATGTTGGCACGACTGAGACACTACGGATAGGGCCAGTGTATGCTAGCACACATGTATCATGAGATGCATGAGATCGCCTATCGGGAGGCGAAGAGCATGGCAGCGGGAGTCTTTGTACTACAGGTATGGGTGTGGGAGCATCTTCCCGTTACCAGACCTATTTGCAAGGATATGAGGTAGCCCTTAGAGCCTTACATATACCGATATAGGGGAATGATTACCCAGCCCGTGCTGGGTAACGTTGATCAGTGGTGAGTTCAGCTTGATGATTTAGTAGCAGTGATATGGAGGCCTTGGAGGTTGACAGAGGCCTGGGATGATGCAGCAGAGCATGACTGACTAGATTCTTGGAAATTTTTATTGCACTGGTGTTATCACAATAGATAATCACTGGTTCTAAGATCTTTATATGCATGTCTTCCAACAATTGTTTGATCCATGCAATATTTGAGCAATTTACAGTAGCAACAACATACTCTGCTTCTGCAGTAGACTGAAAGTTGCATCCTTGCTTCTTGCTAATCCATGTGACAAGTATGTCACCCATAAAGAATGCTCCTCTAGTTGTGCTCTTCCGGTCATCAAGATTCCCAGCCCAATCAACATTGGTAAACACCTTAAGGTCAAATTTTCCTTCTCTTCTATACCATAAGCCAAATTCCTCTGTATTCTTCAGATATCTTAGAATTCTTTTCACAGCAGTCATATGTGATTCCCTGGGGTTAGCAGAAAATCTAGCAACAATTCCTA
>MU226379.1:1260874-1299189 GCA_018584345.1 Thuja plicata | reverse complement strand
TCTGTTAAGAGACTTGATGCTTCAATGGTTAAACTGAAACAAAATGACATGTTTCTAATGCAACTTGAATTGCAGATTTTCAGATCTATTTAAGTACATTACCTCTCTGATCAATGTATCAATTCAAATCTTTTGTGCTCCATACTTTCCACTTTGTGATGTTGTGCTTACTGTTCGTCGGTGTCTGTAGAATTCCTTAGCTCTCCTTCAACTTGATTGATCAGTACTGCATGAAGTTGCTCTTCATCAGTTTCTTTTTAGCATCCTCTTTCTATTTTCTCCCCTTAATCCCCTTTTCATGTGATACAAAAATGAATTAAGCTTGTCTCTTATATAGACATGATATTCACTGTTTCTTGATTCTTGGCGTGAAAAACAATCCAGCCTATTTGATTAAAAGCATAACTCCTGATTTGTCTCGTATTTATCTTCATGCCAACTATATAAATCAGCTTTAAATCAATTACTTAACTATGGTTGAATAAAACAGAGAAAACGACCAGTTAAGTCTATCTTTAGCTCTTGCCAGCTAGATATTTTTTAGTTTTCTGAACTCTCTATTCCGTTGGTCAACTCTTCAGTTAGTCGTCGGTTACAACTGCCAGTTTCACCGGTGTGACTCCAGTTAGCTTCAGGATCTCCATCCATCAGATATCATTGGATTTTTGCTTGTTGGGCAACTCTGTCTTCTTCTCGTCGGGTATCACTATGAATTTTCTTCTTTTCCTTTATCGATGGTGTGCACTCTTTCGGTGTTGTCTGTCACTTAGTGAATACTTGACTTTTATGCATTGCTGAAAGCATAACCTTTGTTCCATTGATTCTCTGAAGTCTTTGAAATTATGTACATGACCATACAGATGATATCAAGTTGACATCAATGATAATACAAACCATTAACTAATTTAATGCCTTGCATTATCTTCAACTTTAACATTATCAAGCTTTTAATCAGTTATATGTCATCACTCCCTCAGGAGTATTGGGGTGCAGAAATTCTTAAAATAATAGGGGATAGGTTGGGAACCTATGTCAAATATGAGGAGGTAGTATATTAGAATGAATTTTTGGTCTATCTAAGGATTTTAGTTCTAATGCACGATTTCTATAAGTTTCCCGACTATGTGGTGTTGGGCTCTGAGAAAGGAGAGTGGAAACAACCCCTGATGGTGGAGATGGGAGAGGAAGGGAAAGTGGGTATGGGTTGTGCTAGGGTAGATAAAATGGACAATGGAAAAGGTTTAGAATCCAATAGGCTTGCTGATGAGATCATCAAATATATTGAAAGTAATGGAAGCAAGGAGGATATGGACCTCCTTCTATGGGAGGAGATAATGGTCAAAATGATCCCCTAAGAAAACGACAGTGAGAGGATTGATTGGGTAGCTAACCAAATGGCGAGGATCAATCATATTTTTTCTCTAGAAGGGAAGAGTAGGAATAAATAAATTGAGTTGAGTAGTTCGATTCAAGCGGTCAAAGAGACACCCTTCTAGATGAACCAAAGAGTTTCTGAGGAGATAGAAGAAAGGACTAGGAGTGTGGATATTTCTAAGGCTGAGAGACCTAAAGATAATGAAGGGTTGTGTACATAGGAGGATAAGGCTGCATTGGCTCATTGAGATACCACCTATGAGGTTGGTATTAAATAGGATGATTTGAACCTGGTAGAGGTGGTGTCTGATACCTTCTAAGGGAGGGATTTAATGGTTATCAGAGATGACAAGCAGATATAGAATGGTAGAAGCTTTAAACCAATGGAAGGAGCTAAAATTAACCCCCACAAAAGAGAAGAGGGAACACCCTCACCATCTCTGGAAGGAGATAGGGAGGTAGAGGATCCCTCATTAAAAGATATCAAAATCTCCCCCATTAGAAATTTGGACAGCTCCTTTGAGGAAGTTAGGGATAGTGGAGGTAAAGTGGTTTCTACAAACTTAGATTATAGCTCCCATGGGGAAGAGGAGAATGATGATGAGTTGGGTTTTGATGAGAATTTAGACATCTTAGAACCAAGAATGGTGGAATAGACCCCTTCCATGATCTCAAAACCAAAGATAGGGGAGAAAGGGAAACGAGGTGCTAGGACCACAAGGATGAAGCTGGAAATAGTTGGGAGTGCAGTACACCAAAAAAAGATATTGAGATTGAGAAAAGGATATTCCTTTTCCTGGTAGAAATGAGGATCCTTTCATGGAATGTCAGGGTCTACAATGCCCCTCACAAAATTTTCCTGATCAAGCAGTGTCTTGATCAAGCTCAGCCGACTATTATGTTCTTACAAGAAACGAAAATTAAACTAGATGATGTGGAAACCTTTAAGAGAAAGTTTTCTAGATGGAGTGGGAACTTTGTAGGGGAGGATGGTGCCTCAGGAGGTTTGGGGGTCTTGTGGAATGAATCTACTATTGGTGTGTAGCTTATGGTGCAGGGGAACAATTAGCAATGGATTGAGGTCACTTCAAAACAATTATTTTCAAAATTCTTTACGATAAATGTGTATGGGTCAAACAATCATACCATGAAGAAATCCTTGTGGCAAGATATTTAAAATTTTCTTGGGAATCATAAGGATGATCCTTTTATCCTAGGAGGATATTTCGATTCTATCCTTAGCCCGATAGAAAAGAAAGGTGGTCATGGTTGGGCTAGGCAAAGTCAAAAGGATTTTTTCTAATTTTTATGTACCAAATGGTTTGGCTAATGTGGAGCTTTGTAATAGGGATTTCATCTGGACTAATTGAAGAAGTGGTTTTCTTAATATTGTGGAGAAACTTGACATGTTTTTACATGCTGGCCCTTGGGATAGAATCAACTGGCTTTGTACAATAGAAATCATACCCTTCTCAGGAACGGATCACTTTCCAATTTGTGTCAGGCTTCAAGAGGACTCTACTCCAGTGTGAGCTCTATTCAAATTTGAGGCTATGTGGTTACGGGATGATAATTTCCTTGATAGGATTTCTCATTGGTGCAAAGCTACCCCAGTCAGGAAAGGTAACAAAGCCTTCATCCTCTTCAAAAAACTTCAATTCCTAAAGGAGCAACTTAAAATTTGGAATAGGGAAGAGTTTAGAAACATTTTTGCTGAGAAATTCAAGCTGGAAAGTGAATTAGCAGAACTGAAATTGGTAGTGATTGCAGAGGGGATGGGTGAGGAGGATTTTTGGTGCAAGGAGAGTCAGCAACTAGGGCCAAAGGCATTCCCAGCTACACAACTTGCTTGTAGAATACAATACAGAAGCTTTAAAATATAGAGAAGGAGAGGAGGAACACATAATATCATATTATTTCATCAAATTAACTTCATACATGTCGGGCTGTAAGGCCTTCTCGGTTACCGCCAAATACATTCAAAGTCTTTACATAATAGTTCTCATGCATGTGAGGTCACAAACCCTCGATCCAAATCTTCTAACTAACTTCTACCTAACACTTTCCTAATCTACAAACTAAACATTACTTTTATACAAAAGGCTACTGAAAAGGTTGACCTCAAAAGATCTTAAAGATCCAACATAGGAAAAAACAATGACCCAAATTTAGGTCCACACGAATCTCAATTTGAGACTCCAACATTAATTACACTATGGAAATTAAATGCACATGTCGGCCACAAGATCCAACATCCAAAAACTAGCTCAATGAGAAAGACTACCAATCTCAACAGAGACCAATCGGTGAAACCACTGAGCAGTCAAGAACAACCACCGAGACTTGTCGGTGAAGCCATCCAAAACAAGTAACTGAGCTTGATCAGTGAACCAACAACTGACCAAACAAGAGAAGTTACCAAGCACTTTAACGAGCAGTCTCCAACAAGCTACCGAACCTAAACAAACATATTTTTGGTTGATATAGGATTTCCAAGACCCAAGATGCTTCTGCATCAGAAACCTAGGGTTGAAATAAATGATTCTCTAAATCATGAGTATGATACAACCTAAATTGAATCCAACTCATACTGAGTAATCCACATAGATTCTTCAATCAGTTTGTTCTTCCACTTTACCAAGTATTTCGTATAATTATTTTTTTTGGTGCTTCTGTTATTTCTTTCTTCCAAAATCTGTTCAACTTCTTCTATTTGTTTCTTAGGATAATCACTCGGCACTATCACTTCTTCATCAGATTCATGATACTTATACAACTCTAAAATTTTGAGTATAGGTGATATATCCATGTCCTCACGCAATTCTATTTCATAAGCATTTCCACTATCAAACTTCCTCAATATCTTGCAATGACCAAATTTCTTCATCTTCAATTTACCATATGTTCCAATAGGAAATTTGAATTTCTTCAAATGAACCATAACTTCATCATCAATATCAAAAGTATTATGTCTTCTCAATCTATCTACACTATCCTTGTATTTCTTATTACTTGTCTCTAACTTTTGTTTCACTTCCTCATGCAATATTTTCATAAACTCAACAAATTCTTCTCCTTCTGCACTTATTTTGTCTTCTCCAGCAACATCTCTCAAATCTGACATACCTCTCAGTTGCATGCCAGTAACAATTTGAAAAGGTGTCTTTCTAGTACTCCTATTCACTAAATTATTATATGAAAACTCTTCTTATGCTAACATCAAATCCCAATTACTCGCTTTATCTCTAGCTAAACATCTCAACAAGTTACCCAAACTTTTGTTTACAACCTTTTTCTATCCATGAGTCTGTGTATGAAATGTAGAACTATACTTCAACTTAGTGTCCAACTTCTTCCAAAGTGTTTTCCAAAAATAGCCAACAAACTTACTATCTCAGTCAGAGATGATACTCTTCGGTAATCCATGCAATTTGACAATCTCCTTGAAGAAAATATCTTCTATATGTACTATTTATGATGTTTTCCTACATGGTATACAATGTGTCATCTTAGAAAATCTATCCACCAAAACAAATATAGAATCATTACCTCTTGATGTCCTTGGTAATCCAAGAAAAAAATTCATGCTGATATCACTCCAAGGTTTCTCAGGAATAGAAATTGGTGTATACAAACTAGTATTCTAACTCACTCCTTTTGCAACTTGACAAAATCCACAAATTTTCACAAACTTTTGAGCTTATTTACACAACTGAGGCCAAAAATACTTTTCCTTAAGCAAACTTAATGTCTTATCAATACCAAAATGTCTAGCCAAACCACTACTATGTTTCTCCTTTATCAAATTGGTTTTCATTGATCCTCTTGGTATACATAACTGAATACCTTTGAACAACATGTCCTCTTGAATGAAATAAAATTTATACTTACTTGGTTGATCTGGAATAGGAGCTCTACACATTCTCCATGGCTCATAAAAATCAAGGTCATTTTCATACAAATTCTTCATATCATCAAAAACCAAGAGCCTCAATTCTCATTTCAGTCAACAAAGATCTTCTACTACTCAATGCATCAGCAAATTGGTTAGAAACTCCACTCTTATGCTTTATCACAAATGTGAAACTCTGTAAATACTCTACCCATTTCATATGTCTCTGATTCAACTTATTCTAAATACCCAAATATTGTAAAGCCTTATGATCAGTATACAAAACAAATTCACTGGGTACCAAATAATGTCTCCATTTCTTCAGTGCTTGAACAATAGCATAGAATTCTTGATCATACACATAATATTTCCTCTTAGCATCATTCAAACTCTCACTAAAGAAAGCCAGAGGTTTACCTTCTTGAGTCAACACAACTCCTATCGCACTGCCACTTGCATCACACTCAACTTGAAATACCTTATTGAAATCAGCTAAGGCTAACACAAGTAATTCAACAACCTTCTACTTCAAAGTCTGAAAAATTTTATCAGCTCCATGTGTCCACTTAAATTCTCTTTTGTCTCCTCTCATTGTCTCAGTCATAGCATTACAAATAGAACTAAAATTTCTGATAAAATTTATGTTAAAAACTTGCTATCCATGAAATGATCTTACCTCGCTGACATTCTCAGGTGTAGGCCAATCAAGTATAGCTTCAACCTTCTCAGGATCCATCTTCAAAACCATCATCTGAAATAAAAAAGCCTAGATACACAAGTTCTTCTTTCATGAAGGCACACTTTTTCAAATTAATCAGCAACTTTTCCTCTCTCAATATCTGCAACGCTTGTCTTATATGCATCAAATTCTCTTCTTTGGTCTTACTGAATATCAAAATATCATCTAAGTACACAATCACAAATTTACCCAAAAAATTATTCAAAACCTCATTATTTAGCCTCATAAAGGTACTCGGTGCATTAGTTAAACCAAAATGCATAACCAACCACTCATACAAACCATCTTTTGTCTTAAAAGAAATTTTCCATTCATCATCTTCTCTGATTCTGATCTGATGATATCCACTATTTAAATCAATCTTAGTAAAATATTTTTCTCTACTCAAATAATCCATTATATCATTCATCCTCGATATAGGAAACTGATACTTAACTGTGATCTTGTTAATAGCTCTTAAATCATTACACATTCACCATTCACTATTCTTCTTAGGTGCTAACACAGTTGGTACTGCACATGGACTCAAAATCTGATTAAACCTTTCTGCAAAAATTCATTAATTTATTGGTTGAGTTCTTCATTCTTGGTTGGTGTCAGTCGGTGTTGTGCCTTATTTAGAAAACTTGCACCAGGAATCAAATCCATACAATGACTAATATGTCTCATTGGTGGAAAACCAACAGGTACATTATCTGAAATGATCTCCTTGTACTTGGGAAGCAACTTTTCAAAGTTTCCTCATGAGTTTTATCTTCTATTTTCTCCCTCTATTTGTTAGGAATCACCGCATAACAGATGTCATTTCTTTTTAGATCCTTAACAAACTTTCTACCTTCCATCAAACAAACTTTCATAGATGTGCATATTCCACCAACAGATTCTTCAACTAAAGGAACCAATATTTTCTTCTTACCATCAACCCAAATTGTATTTCCCAGGTCTACCCAACAAAATATGACAATAATCCATAGGCATAATATCACACAACACCTTATCATAATACTTTCCAATTTTTAGATTCACAAAACATTGTTCACTCACCATAAGTGTATGTTCATCCTTACTCCATGAAATCTCATAGGGCTTCGGGTTGTTCATCCTTTCCAACTGTAATTTGGTGACCATTTCCTCAAATGCCAAATTCTCTGAGCTTCCACTATCAACAATCACTTTCCAAAATTTGTCTGCAACTCTACATCTAGTCTTGAACAATCTCCTTCTTACTGGATCTTTCTTATTATTCTCACTCCATAATATCCTTCTGACCATTAGATTTCCTTCCTTCTTAGGTTGATTTGGTGCCTCTTCTTGCACAAATGCATTTCTACCACTATCGACTTTCTTTCTTACATGTGCATATTAAAATGATCTATGTCCTTCTTCATAATTGTAACAAGTTCCTTGGAACCCTCTTCTGCTATATCCACCTCAGGAGTAATATCCTCTTATACAGAATGAACTTCTACCTTTCCACTCAGTCTTTCCTTTATCTTGATGTGTGTCTTGATTTTCCTTTTCCTAATTAGATCTATTGTTTTTACCATAAGATCTACCTCTTCGTCTAGGGAATCTACCACCTCTTCCTCTTTGTCTTTTTCATGTCTTCTGTTTAGTCTCTCCTCAGCTTATTGGGAAAACTGATAAGAATCTTCAATAGTCTTCATCTTTACCAAGCTGATCTCATTGTGTATATAACTCCTTAACCCATTTAGATATCTTGTTATTCTTTTCACCTCATCTTTAGCATGTCTAGATCTGATATCTAATCTATAGAATTCCTTAGTGTAATCTTTCACAAAGATATCTTTTTTCTTCAAACTTTACATTCTCCTAACTAGGTTTATTTGTTAATCACAAGGTAGAGACTTGCCTTTCAACTTATTTATCATCTTATCCCATACCTTGATCTTGTCTTTACCCTTCTTCTTTCAATCCAATTGCAGATGCTCCCACCACAAGGATGCATGACCTTTCAACTTTGTGCTTGTAATATTCACCTTTTTATCCTCTGTTATGTTTTCATACTCAAAGTATTTCTCTATTTCAGTTATCCAGTCTATCAATTCATTCGAATCCAACTTTCCACTATACTTAGGAGGATTAAACTGAGGTGTGGACTTTAGACTTGTCAAATCTTGCAGGATTTTTTCTTCTTCCTGGTCCATTACAGGATCAAGTGCGGCTTCTCCCTGCACTTCCTCAAATTCATCATCACTAACATCCTCAAGATGTCTTCCTCAGCGTTGGGTTGTCTCAACAACTTCTAATCTTGCAGAAATCTGTCTTAGCATATTAGCTAAGTCTGGATCTGCATTTTCTCTCCCATGAACCATCTTGAAACCCTATACAATTATAGGCCAGATCACAATCTTCTACCCCATAACTAATCAACTAGGATTTACAAGAAGGAAATTTAGATCTAACCTTCGCTCTGATACCAACTGGCGCAAGGAGAGTAAGAAAATAGGGCCAAAGGCACTCCTGACTACCAAACTTGCTTGCAAAATACAATACTGAAGCTTTAAAACACAAAGAAGGAGAGGAGGAACACAAAATTTCATATTATTTCATCAAAATTCATACATGTCAGGCTGTAAGGCCTTCCCAGTTATGGCCAAATATATTCAAAGTCTTTATAGAATAGTTCTCATGCATGCAAGGTCATAGAACCTTGATCCAAATCTTCTAACTAACTTCTACCTAGCACTACCCTAATCTAAGAACCGAACATTACTTTTATACAAAAGGCTACCAAAAATGTCAGCCTCAAAATATCCTAAAGATCCAACATAGGAAACAACAACAACCCAGATTTAGGTCCACATGAATCCCAATAAGAGACTCCAACATTAATAATGATATGGAAATTAAATGCACATGTCGGCCACAAGATCCAACATCCAAAAACTAACTCGGTGAAAAAGACTATCGAGCAACAAAGACCAATCGGTGAATCCATCGAGTAGTTAAGAACAACCACCAAGACCCGTCAGTGAAGCTAGCCAAAACAAGTAACCAAGCTTGATCAGTAAACCAACAACTGACCAAACAAGAGCAGTTATCAAGCACTTTAGTGAGTAGTCTCAAACAAGCTACCAAACCTAAACAAACATATTTTTGGTTGATACATGATTTCCAAGAGCCAAGATTCTCCTACATCAAGTTTACTAAGGAAAAAGAGCTATCTAAACAATATACAGAAGTGTTGGGTAGGGAGGAAATTTTTGGAACCAAAAATCTAGGGAGACATGGTTGAAGGAAGGGGATTGAAATACAAAATATTTCCACAAATCGGTCAAGGTGAAGAGATCACAAAACCATATTTTTTCCATACAGGATGCCAATGGTAACACTCTCTAGGAGGTTGAGACTATAAATAAGGAAGTGGTAAATTTATTCTCTAATATCTTTGTTGTTGATCCTACCAATCTTCCTACATACTTTAGCATTGTGGATACAATTCCAGGATGCATATGAGAGGGACAAAATAATGCCTTAATGAGACCAGTATCGTTACATGAAGTCAAATAGGTTCTTTTTAGCATGAGTGGGGATAAGGCCCCTGGACCCAATGGCTTTCCTACAATTTTTTTTCAAAAGTCCTGGGGTTTTGTGGGTAGAGATTTGTGGGAGCTTGTGGAGGAATCTAGAGTGGGTGGTTTTATTTTGAAGGACCTCAATAATACCTTTATTGCCTTGATTCCAAAGAAAGCTGAAAGGGTGACCTTTGATGACTTCAGGTCGATGGCCTTATGCAATACTACTTATAAGTTTATCACTAAAGTTATGGCTAACAGACTTAATCTTGCACTCAAGTCCATTATTTCCTTAGAACATGGTGGGTTTGCACATAACATTCTATCTATGAAGAGGTAATTATAGCTAATGAGTCCATTCACTCGGTAAGAGCTTATAGAATTGAGAGGATGATGATCAAACTAGATATTAAGAAGGATTATGATAATGTCAACAGGGACCTCTTGCTGAAGGTTTTGGAGAAATTTGGCTTTAGTGCTGAATGGATCAAATGGGTGGAGGGATGTATCAAAACTCTAGGGATTTTAGTGCTGGTGAATGGGAGCCCACAAGGTTTTTTGATATTCAAAAATGTATCAGACAAGGGGATTTGGTCTCTCCCTTCTTGTTCGTTATAATGGGAGAAGTGCTCAAAAGGTTGATTACTAGTAAAAGGATAGGTGGCCAATGGAAAGGTATCAAAGTGGCCTCAAGAATTGATCCCCTATCTCACTTATAGTTTGTTGATGATACTTATTTGATGGGGGAGGCCTCATCCCGAGAGGAAAGAGTCATCAAATCCATAATTGACAGATATTGTGTAGCTTCAGGTCAGCATGTGAATTGGCATAAATCTGATATATACTTTTTAATACTAAAGTGTCACAATAAAGAAATATATGTAGGATCTTAGGGTTACAAACTGGGAAGTTTCCATGCAAATATCTTGGCATTCCTTTGTTTGGAGGGGCTTGCAGATCAAATCTGTGGAAGGAGCTAATTGATAGTTGTGTCAAAAGATTGGAAGGTTGGAAGAGTAAGTGGCTGACCTCAGCTGAAAAAATTCTCATGCTATAGTCGGTAATCTCATCCATTCTAATTTATTCTATGAGTTGTTTAAAGATACCGAAGAATATTATTAGATATTTGAAGCACAAAATGCAAAAAACCTTTTGGACTGGATCTAATGATGATGAAAAGATCCCTCTATTGGCTTGGGAAAAAAATTGTAAGGCCAAGGTGTGTGGTGGTGCAAGCATTAGGGATTGGAACAAAATGAATTTGGCTTTGGGGATAAATTGGTTTGGAGCATCTACACAAACCCAGACAGGTTGTGGTTCAAAGTCCTCAAAGCAAAATATTTGGATTCTGAAGAGAGGGATAGAAATATAATGATTATAGACCTGCCCAAAGGTTCAACTATGTGGAATTTTATTATTGAATGCAGGAATTTAGTGACTTCTCACTTGAATTAGCAGGTGAGAAATGGTAGGAGAGATTCTTTTTGAAATGACTCTTGGAATGATTGTCCAGCTATCAAGGACAATGTAGTTTTTTCTAACTCAAGGAATTTTTTCACTAATAGATGGGGTGACAAAATTTCTAATTATATGGAAATAAAATAGACCCATTTTGGTCAACAGTGGGGATGGAAGAGTGTGATTAACTTGGATATTTTGGATCATCATTTAGTACTAATGAAGGATTTGATCAAAAGAAGGGAAATATTGGTAACTAATAAGGAGGATAGTCTTGTTTGGTGCGCTACTAAGAGTGGGCAGTATTCGGTGAAGATAGGCTATTAGTTGTTGGACAATTACCATGAACTTGTGGGGTGGGAAACCAAACTTTCTTGGGGGAAGGAATGCCTCCCAAAATATTCCTCCTTTTCTTGGCTGGCTATTCACAGGAAAATATTGACAGGGCAACATAGGAAAAAGTATGGTTTCACGGGGCCATCCATGTGTGTTTTGTGTGAAAATGTTGATAATTTTCTTTTACAGTGTGAATTATCTAATGCCTATTGGGAGATGTTGCAGGAAGAGTTGGATGGGTCAGGGACGATGTATAACATAGTAAAGGAGGTGTTCATGGTTTTTTCGATAGCTCAGAAGAGATCAGTGCTTTTGAAAGTATGGCAGATTAGTCCCTTTATTGTGATTTGGGAAGTGTGGAAAGAGCACAATCAAAGAATTTTTCAAGGCATGACGGAATCTCTAGATAGGATCAAGGCTAGGATTAATACCTCAATTGAAGAAGTGTTGGGAGATTCTACAACATGTCTAAAATCAAGTATTCTCTATACTTCATAGGATAAGCAAGTTCAAACTGCATGTCCTGGGATTAGTATAAGATTTAAAAATAATGTAATATGTAATTTGGCTCTAATTGTAGGAAAAAGGGAGGTTAGTTGGGAGCTACCTGAGGATGGTTGGATAAAAATAAATTTTGATGGGGCTAAGAAAGGGAATATGGGACCCTCAGGAGCGGGTTTCATTTCTCGGGATTGGTTGGGTAATACTTTGGCCTTTGCAACCCAAAAGTTGAAAGAAGGAAAAAATAACATTGCAGAAGACAACGTTGCCCTTCTAACTCTTATGGTGGGGAAAAATCTCAATTTTCATAAGGTCCATCTTGAAGGTGACTCAAGTTATTATGAAGGCTGTTCAAAAAGGTGATACAATTGCTTGGCATTTAAAGAATTTTATTTTTTTAATTAGAGAGTTGTTGTTCTCCTTTAAGGATTTTAAAATAAAACTTATGTGGAGGAGTGGAAATAACGAGGTTGATGTCTTATCAAAGTGGGATCTAAATTTGGGTAAGGTAAATGACCCCCTACTACCTGATTTTCAATTTTGATTGGGCCATGACATATTTCTTCACACTTCTTAGTGATGTTTGAAGGGTGTTTTTTAATGATGAGGGAATTTAAAGTTTACGATTCCCACATTTTTGAAGCCAATGAAGTGTGTGGGTAGATGGGTGAGATCATCTTATTATTTCTTGGCAGGTATGATTTGAAAGGCATGGAGGATAATGTATTGAATGCATCATTACAGATGTTGGGAAGATGCATTATGCAATGTTTTAAATGCAGAAGCAAAGTGTTGGAGATGCAATTTGGTTTTGGCTACACCGAGAATTTTGTTTCTTGTGAGTTACAGAGTAGTTTATCTTCCCTGTGAAAAGGAGGCGACATTCTCTATAGAAACAAACAAGCAACATAAAGGTTTTAAAGGACCGGTAAGTTGGGAAAGGTTGAAAGGACTGTTAAGAATCAAGGAGGTTGTTATAATAGATGTGGCACTTTTTATCATAGGAAGGCAATTTTTATGGAGAGGAAAATAAAATGGAGGTTGAATGTGGATATCATTTCAATGATCAGGGCTTGGGGCTTGGAGATAGGGGAGAAAATAGAGGTGGTTAAGTGGGTGGTTTCCATTCTATTCGAAGAAGATATGCTACTGGGTCTGGACTTTATTTTGGAGTGGGAAGTCCCTGGAATTGGGTCTGACTTGTCAGAATGTTTTGATCATGAGGAGGAGGTAAAGGTTTATGGCTTGGTCCCTTTTCTGTGTTGGTGGGGAAAAGTCAATAGAGGAGCCTATAGGGCATAAATCACTTGGCATGGGGGATGTTAAAACATATATTATGGAATCATGAGTGGAGGGCTACGGAAATTCTGAGGGTTTTCTCTGATGTGATCCCAAATAAAGTGTGCTCTAGAAGCAGTATGAAGCACCACCAATGATGGTGAGAGATAAGGAGGCATGGGAACCTTTTTGGAGATGGTGGGTTTTTGGTTCGACCAAGGAGGTCGTGGAGTGGGCTGGTTTTTTATGGTCGAGAAGCATGAATGAAGACAGTGATTCCCTCCTATCCTCAACCAACGGAGTGGAATCATACACAGGGATGGCGATGATCTCAGGTGGATAAGTGTAGTGATGAATGATGACTGAGATTAATGCTATGTATCCAAGTCATACTTTAGGTTTTGGTGTGAAGTCACTATTATGAATATGTATAATCTAGGCTAATATGTAGCATATTTAGATAAGTGGGGTTTGTAGGTGTTGTTCCCTTAAGTAGGAGAATTTCATAGTTGTTAGCTGTAGGGATGGTTGGACATCCTCATGGGCATTGGATATGGCCCTTTATGTAATCTTTGTGTTAAACTTTTTTTTGTATCAATAAAATTATCTTATTACCAATAAAAATAACACTAGATTGTATTAATAGATAGTTCATGCAAAAAATCTATAATTAATTTATTCTAACATCTACAAATTAAATTATTATAAATAGAAGAACCATATTCACATAAAAAAGACAATCATATTATAAGAACCAATCCATCGTAAACACCTAAAACTTAAACAATCATACCTCCATAAATTTAAACCCCAGTACAGTGAAAATATTTGGTATCCTAATGTAATCAACAATTATCTTTTTTTCCTTTTCAATGTCGAAGGAAAATTTATGGTGCAGATTTAGCACCTCAATCACGTACTTTATACATTTATGGTCAATAAAAGATAGCTATTGTATGCAGAGAAATGTGTGCAAAGGAATGCAGTTAATTATTAAAGACACTCAGAACACAAAAACAGTGTAAAAATCAAGATAAGACATAAAGAGACATTAAACAAACAAAAAAGAAAAACCATTTAAGACCCTTTTGTAGCCTCTTTGTTGCAAAAATTTGTCCAAGTTATTGTGGTTGTATGTATGCTCACAATTTTGACAACATAACAACATCAGAGTGCTCCATAGTTGCTCAATCTTGGGGGAAGAACAAAGATAATGGATCAAAGATGGGTGAGATATGGATAAAAAAGATGGATCCTGAATTGAAGGGAAATGAGAGTGTTATATAGGAGAGGATTTGAGGACGTGAGGGCTATCCTCCATTAATGAGGGGTGACTAGGTGTCCACCTCAGTGTGGTTGGGGGTTGGGGAAAGAGACTTACAATAAATGGCATTTATCTCTCAAAACCCCAAAGTCCAAGCATTGGTGACGGGCCTTAAAGGAACTTTGGGTGAGGATTGGGATGAAAGAAGCAAATTTGGACTTTGCTTCTCTAATCCTCACACTTAGGAATGTGCAAATAATTAGAGGTGGATTAAGTTAATGAGATAGGTTAATTAGGGGGCAAGTGGGTAGGTTAGGATTTTGCAACTGTATGGGGATTAGGGGAGGATAGGGATTAATTAGATAAATAGGGTATTTATCTAATTAAGACAGGATTAGGTATGCAAGTGGGAAAAGTAGGAAAATGCAAGTGGGTGAGAGGATATGAATTGAATTTTGATTTATTTTAATTCAAATAGAGGAAAGGGGATATTTAATTAAACACACGTTATTTAGTGTGTTTATTTAATTAAACGTATTTGGGCATTAGATAATTAGATTAATTATTTTATCTAGATAGATTGGGAAAAGGGAGAAATTAATTAAACAAATGAACTATTTAATTAATACAGTGACTATAGAGGAATGGGTACTAATTATTTAATTAACTAAACATAAACGTCCATTTAATTAAATATGATAAGGATGTTAGATAAATTAATTGATCTAGGACTACAGAAGATGGGTAATTAATTAAATGAATTAATTATGTTTCAGATTTGGGTGTCTACAACTACATATTATTTTTCTCATCCACTTGATTACACCACGAAAGAAGATAAAATTATTCCCATCAACAAAAATCCTCGCTACATCACCAGCCTAATCAAAATCTGTAAATACCTATATATTCACTACTCTCATCAAATATCCCCTTTAATGTAGGCCAATTCTCCTTGCCTAAATTGGGCATATAACTTATATGTACTTTTTTCCAACTGATTCCACCCTTGAGAATATTTGGAATGACTCTCTCACCTATTAACAAGCATGGAAATATTTTAAGGTTGGCAGTGACCTAGTGCTAAAGTGAATCTATAGATAAGGGTTGGCTCCCTTGTTGCTATCAACTAAAACTAACTTTAAGTTCTAATAATGTTGAGGAAAAGAGGTAGGAGTTACTCGAAATGAGAACATCAGACTATGAGGTAATGCACCCATATTAATTTCAAGGGTAAGTGTTAGAAGTTGAGTCCACTTTTGGGGGAGCTTTTACACTTAGCCATTTTCATGAAAAAGTAGCTCTGTGAAACAAGGTCACGCTAATATGGAATGGGTTAGTGCTCCAGTTTGAGGTCCTGAGCCTAAACACGAATCAGGGTCTCATGTGCTACAGAACTCGAAACCAAAATCCATGAAATGTGATCTCGTTTGGAATAGGGTCACGTTCCAAATGTGGTCGCATTTTGAAGAAGTATTAATTGTTTTTTCATTTTAGTTAATTTTTTTTTTTTTTAGTCATTTTTTATTGTTTTATTAACAAAATAGTTTGTATATGTGAAATTTATTTACTTTTGTTGTTTAAATGTAAGAAAAATAGGTTTCATATTGTATTCAAATTTCCCATGTATTTTGTACATATAGAATTAGTTTTTATTGTATTTCTTTATCAAAATGTAGAAACCTCTTACACTGTCATCAAACAACATAAAATAAGAAAACAAAATGAATGAGAAATATAGAATACACACATTAAATGAATAAATTATAATAGAAACCCTAAAGGAATAAATTATAGTAGAAACCCTAAACAATAACTTACAATGCAAACACTAAATAAATAACTTACAATAGAAATCCTAGACAAATTTAACATCTAGAACAAAATCCTATATAATTCAATCATACACAAAATAAATAAATAAACTCTAGAATAGAAACCCTAAACCCTCTTCATGTCAAGTATAAACTAGTCAAGAATTTTTACCCTCAACCATAAACCCTATCCATCAGCCCTAGGTTGTAGATAATGTAGATTAAACCATCCATTAGTTTTTTTAGGGGAAATAAATAAATCTTGGAGGCTCTAGGCTCTATATAGTTGAAATTAGGTATATGTGTACCGGTATCCCTAATTACCATGCCTTAGGACCTATTATGTATCCTAGGACCCCTTAGAATCTGTTACGTATCCTAGAACCCCTTATGACACATGCGACCCCTTATGACCCATTAATATTTATCATGACCCCATAGGACCACTTAGCATCCATCAATGTATCTTAGGGCTATTAATGTATTCTAGGAACCTTTAGAAAAAGTTATGGTGTAGGGGAACTCACCAAAGATAGGGACAAGGATGAATAAAAACTTTTGTGGAATTTGTGTTTATCTTTCTGCAAATGTTGTGTTTTGTAATAAAGTCCTAAACTATGTTGTGGCATGCCCTATTTGGCATCCTTATAAGCCAATTGGGTTTAATAGCCATATCAGGACATTTTTGGTTAGTTTTGGGTGTTTTCAAGTTAGATTTCATGTGTGTGTCGACATACAAATCTTGGATGGGTGTTGACACCTTGACAAGTTTGGTTTTTGTTTTTGAGCATCTTTTCTTGCTAATTTTAGAAAGTTGTTGTTGAGCAGATTTTTCTTGTCTTCATGCAAGAATGTGAAGTCGAAGAGTTTCTTGAATGAAACTGGTTGAATCTTGGGATTATTATGTCCCTTGAAGAGGATAGGTTGAAGAGGTTCAGAGGGGATGTTGAAGAACACTGAATGTATAATTTGTTAAAGATAGTCTTGCATAATATATAGATTTCCTACTTTTTCCAGTAACATTGATTTACTATGTGCATTAATGGATTGGATGTGATTTAAAATTAGTCTAGGAAGGTGGGGAACTTTTTACCTTCCATTTTCATCCATTATGAGCTTTTGAAGTGTTATAGTTTGTGAGAAAACTGGGTTTTAGTACTGACTGTGTTTTTTTGAGTAGTTTTAGCTAAGGTTGTGTTGTAATGGTTGTATTTTGAATTTCCACCATTGGTTTTCATTGACCCTTGGTGGAATTAAATATCTTCCCATGTACTTTAATATTTCTTGTTCTATTTTTGTGTTCATGTAGGGAGCTGGGAGAAAAATGACACCCTAGGTGGACATCTTTATGTGGCCACCTAGAATGTACTGATGTTTAGTTCACATCTTCTAATGTGGGTCAAGATAGAAGGTATAGCTTCATATTTAGAGGTTTTTAGGGATCCCTCAACACCCCAAAGTGTTGGATTTAATAAATACCAAGAGGAAAGGGTAGTTCTTTTGTTAATTGGGTCTAATTAGCCTTTTGTAGGATACTGTCCACCTGCAATTTTAGTTTCTCTTTATTTAGTGTTGAAGTTTGTCCTTAAGAATTTGGTAGGAGGTCAATAAAGGGTATATGGATATATATTTTTTTCTAGGTTGTGTGGATAAATGTTGAACCAATGATGGAAAACTAAGTGTGTAGGGTTACAAGGAATTTAGAGATTTTGTGAAGCTAGTGTATATCTATGCATTTGGAGAATAGAATGAATGGGTTTTTCAAGTTGTATTACTCATGTTGAGATGTTTTCCAATATTTTTTTAATCCTCCCTCATGTTTTGGTGGATTTGAGTACTTAGGACCAAGTAACTCCCTAGGGGTCATTGACATGCTATTGGGCATGAAGATAGTGTAGAAATGAATCAGTAGATTAAATTAAACCTTCCTAGTGTTAGAGTACTTTTTTAAGACCCTAGAGTTGATATTCCTCTAGTGGTGTTCTAGATTACTTGACTCTACATCATTTTTGGTTAGAGAAATTGGCTACTTTTCTTGGAGAAGAAAATTTGGTTTATATCAGAGATACCATGTTTGGTTGGGAGTTGCAAAATGGTGACTAATGTAGAGCTTGCTAAGAAGGTGGAGGATCAGGAGGAAGAGAATAGACTATTGAGAGAAAGGCTGAAACAATTAGCAGAAAAATTGGATCAAGTGGAGAAAATTGTAGAAAAGAGCGAAGAAGATTAGTAAGGAATAGATGAAGATGAAGAGCAGGAAGCACCTAGACAAGAGTTGAATATACCTGAGGATCAGAAATGTTTCTAGAAATATTTGGAAACTTTAGCAGGAAAGACAATGAAGTTACCCATATTTGATGGGAACATGAATGCTAAGACAGTGATATATTGGATTGAGATCTTTGAAAATCACTTTGAATACAAAGGGATCACTGAAGAACAAAAGGTGAAAGTATAAAATTATAAGATGAAGGGAGAAGCAATGACTTGGTGGAGTTTCATCTAAGAGGAAAGAGATAAATATGACAAGAAGAAGATTACATCATGGAAGAGGATGGTTTCAATGGTAAAAGACACATATATTATACCAAAAGACTATGAGGTTCAATTACATCAAAAGAGACAAAATCTAAGACAAAGAGAGATGAAAATTAGTACCTATACTGAGGAATTTCAGAAGTTGAGTCTTAGATCAAGCATCAAAGGGCATGAATGTATCAAGCTAGCAAGGTACCTAAATGGCTTGAGAATGAATATTCAAGAAGAGATACAATTTTTGAGCCCCAATATAGTGTCAAGATGTTACCAACTATCTTTGAAAGTGGAAGAAACATTTAGGAGGAGACAAGATCAAAACAATAGAGGCAGAGGTAGACAACCATTCAGAGGAAGAAACCAGTCAAGAGGAAGAGGACCAAACTTCAATTCTCAAAGTGAAACTAGACAAGAAACAAGTAGGACAGATAATTTCAGAGGGAATTTTAAATGGAGAAGGCTAAATTTCAGAGTAAGGTCACAAGGAAGAGGTAATGGACCTATTAAATTTTTTAGTTGTAACCAAGAAGGACATATGGCTCACAAGTGTCCAGGGAAAGCAGGGTCTAGCTCTCAAGGAGAGAGGAGAACACATCTAGTCAAAGAACATGACCCTCAAAATAATCTTGATTCCTATGGGTATCCAGAGAAAGGAGAAGCACTTATGCTAAGAATAACACTCCTACAAGAACCAATCACTAAGGATCCACCTCAGAGAAAATCACTTTTCAGTACAAACTGCAAAGCTGGAGGAAAGGTGGGTAAAGTCTTAATTGACTCATGTTTAAAAGATAATTTTATTTCTCTTGAAATGGTTGAGAATATGAAATTGAGAATAGTTCCCCACCCATTCCCTTACAAAGTCTCTTGGCTTAATAATGGACAACAAAATCTTGTTGATGAACAGTCATGGGTTGACTTTCATATTTGAGCCTATAAGGACATATTACTAGTTGATGTGGTAAAGATGGATGCATGCCACTTAATTTTTGGGAGGCCATGGAAATATAACTTAAAATCCCAACATCATGGAGTTAAAAACACCTACACCATAACCAAAGATGGTAAAGTAATTGAATTGTTACCACTAGCAGAGAAAAATCAAGAAGAACCTAAAGAGAAAGAAGATAAGGTAATGATAATGGGAAATATTTAGTTCTTGAAGGTAGTAGAAGGTGAGGATGGCCCTTTCTTTTCACACATTCCTATGCTTAAAGATAAGATGAGGTATTTTCCAATAGATATGACTGAGACTAATGAATCTAAAAACAAGGACAATATTATTTTAAAGGTAGAAAGTGCAGAGAAAAAGGCATCAAAGTTGGATGAAGAAGTGGCCACCATTCTTGACAAATATAAGGGTATAGTTGCAGATGATATGCCAAGGAGTCTATCACAAATGAGGGAAATTAGTCACTGTATAGATACAATACCATGGTCAATAATACCAAACAAAGCTTCCTTCAGACTAACACCCCAACAAAATGAGGAGATGGAAAAACAAATTCAGGAGTTGCTTGAATCTAGTCTAATTAGCAAGAGCCTAAGTCCATGTTTAGTGCTTTCTATTTTGGCACCAAATAAGGAAGGAACTTGGAGGCTTTGTACTAGTTATAGATCCCTCAATAAGATTACAATAAGGTATAGATTTCCCATGCTAAGAATATAAGATTTATTATATTGTTTGGGGGATGCAAGATATTTCTATAAAAATGATTTGAAGAGTGGATACCAACAAATAAGGATTAGGCCAGGGGATGAATGGAAGATAGATTTTAAGATAAATGAGGGGTTGTATGAATGGAAGGTGATGCCTCTTGGGTTATCCAAATACCCAAGTACATTTATGAGGCTTATGAATGAAGTCATCAAGGATTTCATAGGGAAATTTGTCATAGTCTACCTGGATGACATTATGATTTTCAGCAGCACAAGAGAAGAGCATTTGAAACACATAGATATGGTGTTGAAGAGATTACAAGAGGAGAACTTGAAGATAAACATGGCTAAGTGCATTTTCATGCAAAAATAACTCACATATCTTGGATTTTTGATCTCCAAGGGTACTCTCAAGATGGATCAAGACAAGGTAAATGTAATTCTTTCATGGCCGGCTCCTAAGACAATTTTTGTAGTTAGGATCTTTCATGAATTAGCTACTTTTTATAGAAATTTTATCATATTTTTTAGTATGATTTGTGCACCTATCCTAGATACCATCAAGGGGGGACCAAAATGTAAGTTTTTTGGGACCAAAAAAGCCAATGAAGCCTTTGAACTCCTTAAGAAAAAGGTATCCCAATATCCCGTCTTAAAGTTCTTTGACTTTAAAAAAGTTTTCAAAATTGAGTGTGATGCTAGTCTAGTTGCCATAGGAGGTGTCTTAAGTCAAGAAGGAAGACCCATTGCATTCTTTAGTGAAAAACTAAATTAATCCATGAGGAGACATTCATCATATGATCTAGAGATGTATGCAATGGTCCAATCACTCAAAAAGTGGAGACACTATTTGTTTCCCAAAGAATTCATTATCTACATGGATAACCAGGCCCTAAGCTTCATCAATAGCCAAGAAAAATTGACCCATATACATATGAAGTGGGTTGAAACCTTACAATATTATACCTTTTCTATCAAGCACAAAAAAGGGGTTGCAAAAAAATTTGTTGATGCACTAAGTAGGATAGTAAGCTATCTCACAAATTCAAGTGAAGAGTGTTGGAATTGATGTTTAGAAGGATATATATGCAGCAGATGAAAAATTTGGGGAAGTGTATCAGGAATGTCTTAATTTGAATGACAGATACCAACATGAATTTTTTGATTAGTTGTTACAAGAAGGACTTCCCTTTAAAGGAGGACAATTATGCATTCTTAAGTGTTCAATGAGAACCAATATCATTCAAGAAAAGCATAGTGGTGCTATGTCTGGTCATTTTGGATTGGATAAGACATTAGAGATAGTAAGAAGGCACTAATTTTGGCCAAGGTTACAAGTTGATGTGAGAAATTTTGTAGAGACATGTTCTATTTACCAAAAAGATAAAGGATTAAAAATTAAGGTATATATCAACCTTTATCCATTTTATCAAGACAATGGGAGCATGTCAGTATGGATTTTGTCATGGGATTGCCCAAGATCCAAAGGGGATTTGATATTTTTTTAGTTGTTGTGGGTAGATTTATTCAAATGGAACACATATTTCCGTGTAAGTCCACTAGTGATGCATCCTATATTGCATATCTTTTCTTCAAAGAGATAGTTAGAATTCATGGATTGCCTTTAAATATTGTATCAGATAGAGATGTCAAATTTTTTGGTCATTTTTTGAGGACTTTATGGAAGAGACTAGGGACTAAACTATCATTTTCATTAGCCTATCATCCACAACTAGATGGGAAAACAAAAGTTGTAAATAGATCATTAGGGAATCTCCTAAGGTGTGTCATAGAAAAACATGGAGAGAAATGATATTCTATACTTGCTCAAGCTGAATTTTCATACAATGACATAGTCAATAGGAGCACCAACAAGTCACCTTTTCATATTGTTTATGGGATGAATCCAAGGGGAGTGCTTGAACTAAGACAACTTCATCATACCGAACCAATTAGTGCAGAGGGAGAACACTTTGCTATAACTATGAAAGAGGTTCATGATCAAGTTATGTTTCAACTACAATAGACTACTTAAAGGTACAAACACAAAGAAGATCAAAAGAGGAGAGAAGTCACCTTTGAAGTAGGAAAACTAGTGTGGGAATTTCTCAAGAAGGAGAGGCTACCGAAAGTCAATCACACTAAGCTATTACCCAAGAAAGCTGGACCATGTAAAATTCTATAAAAATATGGGAAAAATGCATACAAAATCAAGTTATGAATAGACCTTGGCATCTCACTAATCTTCAATGTATGTGATTTGACACCATACAAAGGAGAGATCACTAAAGCTAATACACAACAAGAAGAAGTGGCATAAGATTTTAAACCATTCCCCAAAAATGTACCACCACAACTTGAGAAGGTGCTAGATACTAGAATCAAGAAGATTAGAAGGATAGAGTACAAGGAATACTTAATCAAATATAGGGGACAACCTAAATTAGAGGCAATATGTCTTGATGAACATAAGATTTCCATGTAATTATTTTCACTCCAACAACTCATCCCAAGTGGACTTGAGATCTTTTCATCAGGGGAGTATGGTGCAAGGGAACTCATAAAAGATAGGGACAAGGATGACTAACAAATTTTGTGGAATTTTTGTTTCTCTTTTGGAAAATTTTGTGTTTGTGATGTTGTGTTTTGTAATAAAGTCCTAAACTATGTTGTGGCATACCCTATTTGGCATCCTTATAAGCCAAATGGGTTTTATAGCCATATCAAGACATTTTTGGTTAGTTTTGGGTTTTTTCAAGTTATATGTCATGTGTGTGTCGACATGCAAACCTTGGATGGGTTTTGACACATTGAAAAGTTTGGTTTTTGTTTTTTAGCATATTTTCTTGCTAATTTTAGAAAGTTGTTGAGCAACTTTTTCTTTTCTTCATGCAAAAGTGTGAAGTTGAAGAGTTTCTTAAATGAAATAGATGGAATATTTAGAGTATTATGTCCCTTGAAGAGGAGAGGTCAAAGAGGTTCAGAGGGGATGTTGAAGAACTATGAATGTATGATTTAGTAAAGAGAGTCTTGCATAATATACAGTTTTCCTATATTTTCTAGTAATAGTGATTTACTATGTGCATGATTGGATTGGATATGATGTAAAATAAATCTAGTAATATGGAGAAACTTTTTACCTTCCATTTTCATCCATTCTAAGATATTGAAGTGTTATAGTTTGTGAGAAAACTAGGTTTTAGAACTGACTATGTTGTTTTGAATAGTTTTAGCTAGGGTTGTGTTGTAATGGTTGTAGTTTGAATTTCCACCATTGGTTTCCATCAAACCTTGGTGGAATTAAAGCTCTTCCCATGTACTTTAATATTTCATGTTCTTTTTTTGTGTTCATGTAGGGAGCTAGGAGAAAAATGATGCCTTAGGTGGACATCTCTATGTGGCCACCTAGAATTTACTAATGTTTAGTTCACATATTCTAATTTGGATCAACCTAGAATGTCTAGCTTCATATTTAGAGTTTTTTAGGGATCCCGCAACACTCGGAAGTGTTGGATTGAATAAATATAGAAAGGAAAGGGTAGCTCCTTTATTAATTGGGTCTAATTAGCCCTTTGTAGGATATTGTCCACCTGCAAGTTTAGTTTCTTTGTGTTTAGTGTTGAAGTCTTTCCTCAAGGATTTGGTAGGGGGTCAATAAATGGTATCTAGATCTCTAGTTTTTTTTCTAGGTCGTGTGGATAAATTTTGAACCAAGGAAGGAAAATCGAGTGTGCAGGGCTACAAGGAATTTGGAGATTTTGTGAAGCAAGTGTATATCTATGCATTTGGAAAATATAATGAATGAGTTGTGTGAGTTTTATTAATCAATTTGAGATGTTTTCCAAGCTTTGTGGAAACCTCCCTCACATTTGTAGATTTGATTACTTAGGACCAAGTAACTCCCAGGGATCATTGGCATGCTAGTAGGCATGAAGAGAGTGTAGAAATGAATGTGGATTAAATTAAATCTTCATGGTGTTAGAGTCCTTTTTTGAGACCCTATATTTTATATTCCTCTAGTGGTGTTCCAGAGTACTTGACTCTGCATCACATTATGTATCCTAGAACCCCCATTATCCCTTATGACACATTAATGTATCCTAGGACATGTATGACCCTTTACGACTCATTAATGTATCCTTAGTACCCCTTATGATAGATAGGACGACTTAGTACCCATTAATGTATCTTAGGACCCCTTAGGACTACTTAGCACCCATCAATGTATCATAGGGAACAATCATGTATTTTAGGACCCCTTAGCACCCATTATGTATCATTCGACCCCTTAATGTATTGTAGGAATCATAGGATACATTAAGGGGTCCTAGGATACATAATGGGTGCTAGGGGATCCTAGAATACATTAATGTATCCTAGGACCCCTTAGTACCCATCAATTTATCTTAGGGTCTGTTAATGTAATCTAGGACCCCTTAACACCCTTTATGTATCATATAACCCCTTAGGACCTCTTTATGTATCATAGGACTCATATGATACATTAAGGGCCCCTAGGATACATAATGGGTGCTAAGAGATCCTAGTTACCCTTAAGACCCCTTATGACCACTTAGGACTCCTTACCATACATTAATGTACCGGAGGACTCCCAGGATACATTAATGGATAATGAGGGTCATAAGTGGCCGTAAGAGATCCTATGATGCATTAATGTATCTTAGGAACCCTTATGACCCCTTACGACCCCTCATCATACATTAATGTATACTAGGACTCCTAGGATATATTAATGGGTAATGAGGATCGTAAGTGGTTGTAAGGGGTACTATAATGTACATTAATGTATCCTAGGAACCCTTACGACCACTTAACACCCATTAAGTATATTGGGAATCCTTAATGTATTATAGGGCCTCTTAGAACTCCTTAAGACCCCTTAGCACACCTTAATGTATTCTAGGACCCCCTAGGACAACTTATGACCCCTTATGACCCCCATTACCCATTAATGTATCCTAGGAGTCCTAGGATACATTAGTGTATGTTGGTGGGTCCTAAGGAGTCATAAGGGGTCCTAGGATACATTAATGTATCCTAGGACCCCTTAGTATCACTTATGACCCCTTACAAACCTCATTATCCATTAATGTATCCTAGGAGTCTTAGGAAACATTAATGTATCATAAGGGGTCCTAAGGGGGTTTAAGGGGTCTTAAAGAGTCCTATGATACATAATTATATCCTAAGACCCCTTAAGACCCCTTACGACTCATTATGACACCTTTCCATACATTAATATATCCTATGAATCCTAGGAAACATTAATGGATAATGAGGGTTGTAAGGGGTCATAAGTGGTCCTAATGGGTCCTAGGATACATTAATGTATCCTACAACCCCTTAGGACCCCTCAAAACCCCTTATAATACATTAATGTATTTTAGGACTCATAAGATACATTAATGCGTAATGAGGGTCATAAGGGGTCATAAATGGTCCTATGGGGTCCTAAGATACATTAATGTATCCTAGGACTCCTTAGGACCCCTTATGACCTCTTAATACCCCTCAACATACATTAATGTATCCTAGGGTTCTACATTAATGTATCACATGAAGGGACATGGATAGTAGCTAGTTAATAAAAATAAATCTATGGATATTAGAGGTTAATAAACCTATGCAAGGATGCCTTAGGACCCCTTAGGACCCCTTAATGTATCATGGATTTAAAAACAATGGTGAAAAATGGAATGTAACCCTTTTTGAATCGTGACCCTCTTTTGAAACGTGACCTCTTTTTTAAACATGACCCCATTTTGAAATGTGACTCCTTTCCACTTTTTCAAATTCATAACATATAAAAAATGGAATGGGGTCACATTTGGGGAACGTAACCCCATTTCACAAACTTTGAAATATTCCCCTAGAAATTGCTTCAAGTTTATCTTTGGGAAAAGGCTTTGTCAACCGACCCCTAGCCTTGGATCTATTTTGACTTGAACCTTGGAGGCCATCTCAATCTGCAAACAAAATATGCACTTTGACCAAGTATCAGAATGCATTTTCTATAGAATATTATGACAAAAAAAAACCATTACATATCAGACTATGTAGATTCCAGGTTGTCTATTAAATTTGATTATTTTTTCTATTTTTAAATCAATTTCTATTGAAACAAGTGTAGAAACTAGAGATGACAAGTTGTCTAATTATTTTAAAAACTTTTTTATTTGAAGGTTTCTTGAAACAAAATTTATATGAAATCAATCTACAGATAATTCTATACACTAATAAAATATAACTTTAGGTCAAATTATGCTTTTTTCGTACATGAGAGGTTTTAAAAACAAAAATTATGCCCACAACAAAATTAATAAAAAATAATTATTCAATAAAAAAAGAAAAAAAAAATGTCATCAATCGTGACTATGTTTCATTTAGGACAAATTGTGTTTTTCATACACGGGCATAGTATGGTCTTGAAAAAGTGACTTTTAAAATGTGCTTTCAATAACACCTATTGAAAATGAAATTGTATCATTTGGAGGCAAAGGATCTTCAAAGGATGATGATCTAGTCAAATGGGTAAACATGATTCCTATGAGAGGTAATTGCTCGATGTTGGCTTGGTTGAGATCTACAAGGGTTTTGGATTTTGTTCTTCTTTTCTAAATATTGTGTATCTATTCATCATACCACATTTATAGTGGTAGTTTTCACTAGGGTTATAATAGTTTTGGCCAACTTCACCTTAGCATTTGATGTTTTTGATGAAGCTTTGGTGATAGATACTCATGGTGCCCCTAAAAAAATACCCTCACAAGTTTGTGTTGAAGATGTTTCATGAGGTACTTCTTCCCCTAAAGTTTAGCTTCTCATTCTAGACTGTGATAATGCCTATGAATTGCTTGAGAAAAATACTTTGATAGTTATTTTTTGGATAGGATTCCTCCTAAAATCACATTGCGAGAATGGGTTCACAAGGCTTGGATCCCTCATGGGATCTGCCTTGATGGTGTTCAAATCCTCACCACGAGATTCTTTTGTTTTGCTTCTCAAATCTCACCCATGTTGAGGCTATTTACTCACATGGGCCCTGGACCATTTGGTCTTTCCTTTTGGTTTTTTAGCCTTGGTCTCAAGATTTTACTGTATCATAAAACAAGAAACTTAGGGTTTTGGTCTTGGTCAAACTCCTTAGTCTCCCTTTTACTTGTTGGTCATTTTTTTAAACCATTGCCCAGTCTTTTGACAAGGTGATTTGTGTCGAACCAAACCACTTTTTTAATGCCTTCCCCCGCGTTGGTTTTATATTGCGGTTGACTTGGCTTGCAGCCTCAAAAAACCATTGACATTATAGTGGGTAGTACCATATTTACCCAGAAAGTGCTTTATCTGAATTTACCTAACACTTGTAACCGGTGCCAATCATCTGAGCATAAGATTAAGGATTTCCCTTTAGCAGTGCCAAGAATGAAATCCCCTCATAAGGAGTCAGCTTCCAAGCCCATGGAGAGTGAGAAAAAAGAAGGATGGAATACAGTGGTATGCAAAGGTAATAACACTTTGGATTCTACTAAAAAATTTCCTATTAGTTCAACTTCTCAGCCACCGGTGGGGTTTTCTACTTAGGTTGTGCCTACTCAAGAGGATATTCCTCCAACTTTTGTTTCAAACACTGGCTAGTAGGGGAATATTGTGGCTAGGAGTGCCTCCCATCCTCCATGGGTTCACACTCCTCAATTTTCATCAGTGATTGCAACTCAACCATCATTACACCATTCTCACAACCCTTCCAGGCGTGATGAGAACAAAAATGGTGTCCCAAAAAAGTGAAGAGCCACTGTAGATGGTGACTCTTTCACTAGCTTCACACCTAGTTCATATTTATTGCACAATAGCTTCTTCTTCGGGATGAGGAAGAAATGCAATTATTTTATTAATGAATTACATCTCATGGAATGTAAGAGGTCTTACAGACCTTCATAGAAAGTATTATGTTAGAGATGTTTGTCATCATGTTTCCTTCATGGATGTTTTATGCCTCCAGGAAGTTACAATAGTTGGTTTCATGCTTGATGTTGCATGACATGTTATTTGGCTAGATAGCCTTGTTTTTTCTTCCCAACATGAAGTTGGTCAAGGTGGGGTTACTACTCTCATTTCACCTCATTGGAATTCTTCAGTTATTGATCATGGCTCTGACCCCATGCAAAGATTTGTGTGGGTTTTTTGTTAGTAGAAAATCATTCGTTTGGGATCATTAATGTTTATGCTCCGAGTGATTCCATTGAAAGATCACATTTGTGCCATTGGGTTGCTGATTTTTTACCACCTGCTACTTAGGTCATGTGTGATAATTTTAATATGGTTGAGGTGGCATCAGACAAGGATGGGATTTTACCTTTTCACTAGACAACTAGAGAAAAAGAGGCCCAGTTTTACATGCACAATAAATTAGGCCTTTTTTATCCCAATATCAACTATCATTTTCCTAGTGGGGCCTGACATGCCTGGTTTAATTTTAGAGTTATCTCTAGTCCATAATATTTAAAAGCCTTGATCGTGCCATGTTCACACCTCAATCTTTTATTTTTCATTTTCTGAAAATCAAGATTTACCTATCTTACCACTTGTGAATGTGACTTTGTCAGACCCCTATCCCATCAATTTTTGTATTGAATGGAAGACATTTAGGATGCATCCATCCAAAATGTAATTCTATCTGAATACTTCTTTTCTTCATCATCAAGCCATCATGACCCATATTCAAATATTTTGGAATTTGGAGCCCAAGCCACATCAACCAACTAGATGTATTTCTTGGTGGAATAACTTCATCACTAGCATTGTGAGATTTCTTTGCATTTATGGTAGAAAAATAGCTATGTACCATCAATGGTCCTATGATGCCTATACCAAAGAACTCCATGCTACTATTGAGTCTCTAGGTTCTAATCCTTTTGATGCAGAATTACAAGTTAGGTTATCTCAACTCAGGCACCAGAAGCAGGTTGCTAACCATTATTCTACCAAAGGAGCTCAAATTAAAGAAAGATTACATTGGCTCAAGGTGGGAGACTGAGATTCAAAGGAGTTTTTCATGGCTCTTAGAGCTCTTCATACTTCCTCAAGTATCAAAAGACTTAAGGAAGGATAATCAGTTCTCATGAAACTTCCTGATATTCTTCAATATTTTTTTTGACACTATGAGAAGGTGTTCACAGCATAGGGAATTTCTCTTAGTAGAGATCAAGCCTTGTAGGATTATATTACAGTTGTGCCAAACAAGATTTCAAATGCCCAAAGGACCTTTTGTGAACATATGCTCACTCTTGAAGACCTTAAAGAAGCTATCTTTTCCATGACAGATGACAAGGCTCCTAGTTGTGATGGCTTTCCTTGCAAATTTTATAAAGCGTTTTGGAGTTGTGTTGGCTCTGATTTGCATAAGGTCTAATTGGAGGCTTTTCACTCTCAGTCCCTTGATAAAATAATTAATCAAGGGAACATTAAATTCATTCCCAAAGCCAAAGACCCTTAGGATATTTGCAACTAGAGGCCCATTAATTTTCTTGATGTCTCTTACAAGATCATTGCCAAATCTCTGGCTCTAAATATTTGTCACATTTTACCCCTAATTATTCGGCCTGAGAAAACCTTCTTTATCAAATCTTGCTACATTTTGGTAAACATTGTTTTTTTTTGGGAAGGCATAGAATGGACGAGACACACTAAGAAGAGTGATATTTTTCTCAAAATAAAATTTTCTAAAGCCTATGATGATATTGATTGGACTTTCATCATTGCGATTCTTAGAGCCCTTGGATTTGGGCCTCACTTTATTCAATCTATTCAAATGCTTTTTAGTGATGCTTCTGCTTACCATCAATGGTCGACAATCCTCTACTTTTGGGATTTCACGCTCTATTAGATAGGGTTGTCCTCTAGTGCCTTCCCTTTATGTTCTGGATGCTAAAGGATTTGGGTATTTGTTAGCTTTTGTAATCTTTTCTAGTCGTGTTAAAGGAATTTCCCCGCTTGAGTTACCTGCTCAACTTGTCAATTTTGACTTTGTTGATGATTCTTTCCTCACTTTGACTGAGGAAGAAGAAAACATTCAAGCAAACCTTCAATGTCTAGATACCTTTTTTTTGGCTTCTGGGTCAACCATTCAATGGCATAAAATGAAATGATATGGGAAATCCTTTCATCTAGCGTCACCATGGATTCTCTAGTATGGGTGGAAATGGATTCAACATGATGAAAATTTTCTCTTTATGGGTATTCATTTTTCCTTCCAAGCTTTGTCAGTGGAACTATGGAATAATGATATTTCTCATATAGAGAGGAAACGTGCTTATTGGATCACCAAGCCACTTTCATTGGCTGGTAAATTCTAGATCTATTCAAAAATCCTAGCAACTACCCATGTGTATTATTCCTCATGTTGGGATCCTTCAAAATCCTCATACATTAAATTGGAAAAGTTGTTGTGTGATTTTCTATGGGCCTCCGGAGTTGACCATCATGGATTTCACAGAGTTTCTTGGGAGTATTGTTTCCTTCCCAAGGACTCTGGAGGGCTTGATCTTTTTTCTACCCAAAAGCGGGGTTTGGATCTTTGTGCAAAATAGATTATAAGAGCTCTTACTATCGATGAATCCTGTAAAATTATTCTCATGGATTTTATTTCTTCTGGATTTCCTATTAACATGCCCACCTGGAAGAGGATTGTCTTTCAAATCCTTCTTGTTATGAAAGACCCAGTTCAGATCCAGGGAAGTTTTATTTCCAAATAATCTAGAGAGTTAGGGAATCCATTAATACTTGGCTCCACTGGGCTAGCGATGGTTTTTGAGATGAGATTTCTTTCAACCAGCATAATATTTGGTGGTCATCATTGTTTCATACCCAAGGGCTTCCTCTTGCTAAGATTCAGGGTGTTCGTGTTCTGCATTTTCATAAACATGACATCAGAATGCCTAAAGATCTTATTTCTAGAGCTACTATAAGTCAAATATTATGGGAAGATCTTCAGAGGTCTATATTTTTTGTCTCACCCAGATCTCTAGACTTATGACCTTCTTATCTTGGTGTTACCTTCACACATGCTTCATAATATTGGCCTTCAGTCTGTCAAGCCTTGGTGGAAGGATTGGAAATGGTATCCTTGTACTCCTCTTCCTAGTTATAAACCCAATATGGGTTATCTCTATTTGGTTCCCTATCTACCAATGGTTACCATTCTTAACCAGAATTGGCATTTGTAGTCTTCCCATAAATCTTGGAGGCACATATTTCTCACTGTATGGTCCACCATTACTGAGCCCAAAATTTCTCCCTTTGCTTGGTGTATTCTTTTCCAAGGTTTTTCTTTGGGCTCCAGACTCAGGAATCTTAGATTTCCTGAGCCCAGGTGTCCTTTTTGTGGGCACCCCGAGTCTTTTCTCCATATTTTATGGTTCTGCAAAAGAGCTCAACAATATTGGAGTTGGACCCATGACTTCTTTTGGCCATTTAGGCCAGAGCCTTTTTCTTGGAATATGGTTTTTTGGGGTGATTCCCCCAGGATTCCCTTAAAGTACTCACATATATGGCATGCTTTCATGATGGAAATTCTATTCACTTTATGGAAAGATCAAAATGTTGCCTTATTCACACACAACTTTCTAGATATTAATGTTTCTCTGTGTACTAAAGCATGTATATGTAATAATGTGCTAATGCAGATTCAAGTGCAAGCCCACAAAGTTGCGCTAGAGGTGGCCCACCTTTAGGAGTTACTTCAACATTAAGGAAATAATCCTTGGATGGTTTCTAGAGTGTCGCCAGATTCTGCCTCTGGGGACCAGACTCTGTCTCATGGGCATGGTCGTGGTTGTAGTTCTTCGGCTCACCGCTCTCACGCTCTGTGGTTGTAGGCTCCTCACCGCTACCCTAGTGGAGGTGGTGATGCATGGCAACATTGCTCAGCTTCTCCTCCACATTGTAGCTCTGTTGCTAGTTGGTTCATGCCTCCTCTTGTTCCTTTGGCATCTGGTGGCTCCAGTTGGCCACCTATTAGAGGTGACACTTCATGGCCTACTTCTTCCAAGTCTCCCTGCCTGGCCCTTGCAATTTCATCCTCCAAGAGGGAAGAAGAAGAGATCAAAAAATAGAATGAAGATGGGTGGTTCCTTTCAGATCTAGTCCCTGGCCCAAACACTTGGGGCCACAAAGATGATCAGGATCCTCCCCCCTCGACTGCCATTATTTTGGCCACCTGAGGTAGCTTTCTCTGGTTTGTGCCCATGTTTTTATTTATGAAGATTTAATGTTATTTTAATTTTTTCCGGCTTGGCTGTGTGAACTCTCGTAGGGTGATCCTATATCCCTTGGCCTTTTTTGTGAATATGTACTTTATATTATAATTTAATAGAAAGGGCACTATTCATCAAAAAATGTATCAATTGGGTATTCAAATAAATTACATATTTGGAAAGTAGATTTTGAGTACTACAATTTCTATTATTGACTTATTTTTAGATTCAATCTCTAAGTGATTCAAATACTTAGGTCAAACATGACAAATTTGAAAAAATAGGAAACATAGTTCCACATTTTGGTCAAAAAGTGGACTCAACTTCTTGGTAGCACCCTCTATACCTATACTACTATATTCATACGTATCTAGTCAATAATCATCTATTTATTGCACAACTAAATACTTTTACCTACTAATGTATCATTATGTCATAGGGAGATTTAAGATTATATAGTTCTTAGAAGGAAAATAGGTTGTCTATGACATTTTATGGTTGTTTAAACAAAAAACACAACCTACAACTTACTCTAAGTGTTTTCTAGTTCTATGTAAAAGAGGAGACATATAATGGAGGATTTGCATACAAATAGCTAAAAAATACTTCAATCATCTACTCACATACAAAAAAATAGCAAATAATGAAGGAAAAATTTTCTTTTCATTTATGTAAGAGATGTTATAAGGTAATACCAATATGAATATGAATTAATTTTGGCTTGAAAAACAAAAAAAATACATTTTTGTTTTCAGTCACAAATGATTGAATTTTAGTTACATAATAGCATTTATGTAATTAAAAGCTTTAAAGATACAATTCCTATCTTCAAACTAAAAATAACTAACTCGTCTAATTGTTACTAGATGTATATATCTTCCTAGAGTAGACTCCAAAAATCTTACAACATAGAATCTACTCATGAAAACGCATATTTCATGAAGTTAGTTACTTGGTTGACCATATTTTGGAACTGGAAAATGTTTATCCTTGTCTTTTTGTTCGATATCATAGGTTGTGTTGAACATGGTGAGTATTGACCTTTTTCTCCATTTTCTTGTACTTTGGTGGCTTCTATAATTTCTCCTTTCAACATCATGAATGTTTGCACCTACAACTATAAATGCTCTTTTCAACTACCCTTCATTTTATGAAATCCAAGTCAACAGAGTATCATATATGCTCTCTCTTTGTCTATAAATAATTAAACTACTTCCTAGATGTTATAAATTGTCTATATATTATCTCCATCATATAATAACTAGCTTATATCTCTCCTCTCTCAAATTTTTAGAAATGTCTTCTCCTTGATTTTAGGACATATAGAGACATGTGAAGATGCATAATTATTTAGGAAGGCAGAGGAGAAGGTCTATGTTGGGAAATGATACATGTTTCCCTCATTAAAATCAAATTCTTTCTTGTGCCTAAAACTATCTTTTCACCATATTTTACTATCAACTATCTTCCTTTCAAGGTAATGTTCTTTCAAAGGCCACTAGATTGTCTTCCTTTTCTAGGATTATCATTGTTTTTTTGAACTATTTTATAACTTCTAACATATCTTGCTATAAATTTTTGGTTGGATTTATGTATTGTCATTGATGTCAACCTAATATCTTACAATATGTGTTCATCTCATTAATGATAAAGATGATTGAGAATAGTTGATAGGGACAGTGTTTCTCATGTGTGTAGTGTTGTTGATATTGTTTTTTGTTGGACAGTGTTGTTGATGTGTGTAGTTTTGGTGATAAATTTGTTGTTGTCACTAGAAAGTGTTGCTTCAAGATGTCATTACAAGGGTTTTTGGAATGTAAGGAGAGAGCACAGTATGAAAGGAGTTGTTGATATGGAAGGAGAGAAAATTGTATGATATGGAAGGAGAAAACATTTCATGATATAGAACACTGATTTCCTCTCTCTTGGTTCTGGATGCAACAATGGAGACTAGGCACTTTGAGATTAGATGATATTATGTTGGCTTCACAACCTCCTAGTCTCTGGAGATTTGATGAAGTGACTATATGTAGAAGAGTATGTTCCACATTACTTTTCATTAGGGAATTTGGTCTTGCAATTTTGAACACATTTTGTATGATTTGTGTACATTACACTACTATCTTTTCATGTCCTTGGTATTGCAACTAATATCTAGTTGAAGTTTCCAATTGATTGATAGTTTGGTTGTATATCAAAATTGGTTTGAGAAATGTTACTCATTTCTTTGAATTCATTTTTCAAATGCTACAATATGAAGGAAATGTTTATAAAATCTATGTTGTATCTCAACTCAATTTTCAGAAGATGGTATTATCTATAAGTAGCAATCGTGATGATTTATGCATGTTTTTCTCTCGAGAATGAAATGATTATTTTAAAATATGATATGTTAGTTTGATTTTGAAGTAAGAAGAAGAAATAAGGATGTAAGAAGTCTTTGTTTATTCCATGAAAGTCTTGGTGTGCTCCATATATTTTTAGGTGATCTATTGGTTGATGCATTGTGTTAGGAATGTGTGTTTCAAGGTAACCACTCTATTTCGATTGGTAGTAGTTTTTCTTCATATTGAATGATTCCTTGGTTGTCTTTGCTTATCTTGAATTTTTTGTTGCATTTTTTCTGGTCTTATCATTGCATGTGGGGATCCATAATGGGAGTATTCATTTGGGAGATTTGGTCTAGGCCAACTAGTGACATATTGTTTGGTGTGTCTACACATTACCTTGATGTTGACCTTGAAGATGTGTGATAGTATGTGAAATATTTTAAAGTATTGAAATATGTGGTAATATATTTTGAGGTCCTATTTATCTCCTGGATTGGACTTACTTTACAACAATTATATTTTGGTGCCTAACATTATAGGACCTATGTTTGTCCTCTTCTCTAGTTGACCTAATAGATGCTTATAATGAAGACAATGGTATATATAGAAGATCATTTTTTGATGAAAAAGGTGCAAGAGTGTGGATTAGATAGAATAGATTATAATAATAATTTATATGTTTGTGGCAAAAATAGTAGGTGGTGATGAAATTATGAAGTGGGTTGTTTGAGGTAGAGATTCAAGGACACTTCAAGTTTGCATTTTTTTGGAAGTCATGTGCCTTTCTCAAAGATAATGTCTTCCTTGCAAGTTTTGTATCTTTCGCTAAGGCAATGTGTCTGAGTCTACAAGGCCTTTTGTGTCTTTCTCTAGGGTAGTGTACCTTAGTCTGCAAGTTTAGGGATCACTATGCTTCCTTGGAAGTGAGCCTTAAAAAAGCATTGGAATATTTTTTTTTATATTGTCAGATTAACTCTCATTGTGGTTTCTCCCTTCTTGGGTTTTCCACATAAATATAGTGTTCTCTTGTGCATGGTGTTCATTTCTTTATCTTCTTTATAATTATACACACAATAAGGATTAATTGACTTCTAAAATTTGATTAAGATTCAAAGATTGTTGGTTTAATACTAATTCAACCCCTCCCCCTCCCCCCCATGGTCTCAAGGTGCATTCAAAAATTGGTATCAGACCTAAGTTCCTATAGAAGAAACTTAGCTACTTGAGGAAAGGCCCAAGATGGAACAAGATGAATCTTGAAAGATTCCCAAGTTTGATGGGACAAACTACTCTTTCTAGAAGATATAGATAGAATCACACTTGGTGCCTAAGGTTTATGGTATCTGAAATTTTTTTGTGGATGGTTACACTACTCCCTCCACTCCTCTTACTACTCAAGATGATATCAGACTACATGAGAACAATGGAAAGGAAAGAAATGCAATTATCAGTAGTTTATCTGATTCTGAGTTTTTTGAATGTAATGAGCTATAACTCTACTAAAGATGTTTATAAAAAGTTGAACAATATCTATGAAGGAGATCAAAAGGTAAAGCATGTGAATTTATAAGGTTTCAAGATAATATTTGAAATTCTAAGAATAAATGAAGAAGAAAATATTAATGGCTATATACATCGAGTAAAAGAAGTAGTAAATGGAATAAAATGTGTTGGTGGAACTCTGGATGAAAATGAAGTAGTAATGAAGGTCCTTAGAACTCAACCTAAACCCCATTGCTCTAAAGTATTTTCTATTGAGGAAAGAAGAGATTTGGACACATATACATTGGATCAACTCTATGACGCACTATTTGTTTTTGAGATGAGTAAGTTTAGACCAAACAATCTTAACAAGGAAGATGCATTAAAAGCCAATAAGAAAATAGGAGATAACTAGGATGATAATTTTGATGATGCTAGAGAAACAATTGTAAGAAGAATGAAGAAAGGAACTAGAAAATACAAAGGTAATTTTCACCTTAAATATTTCAATTGTGGAAGAATTGATCATTATGCATCTAGGTGTAAGATTAGAGAAGATATAAATAGGGTTGGAGGTAGTAGAAATAAGAGCGAAGAAGATAAACATAGAAGAGGTATACCTAGAAGTATTTTCTATTTAAAAGAAGATAATTATTCATCTAAAGATGAAAAATGTGATTATTCAAATTATGAAATGTTATTTATGGCTATAAAATTTGGCAATCCTATAAAATGTGAAAAATTCAAGACCTTATCAAAAGTTGAAGAGAGTGAAAAGTCATTGATAATATGGACTTCCCTTCATGCAAGAGGGGAACCTAATACATGGGTTATAGACAATGGATGTTCAGATCAAATAACTGGTAATAAAAGAAAGTTCATTAATCTTAAAAATTGGAATGGTGAATCTATTATATTTGATGATGAAAATTTCACTCCAATTTGTGGAAAATAAACCATAACTATTGATGGAAGAAACAAGATTGAAGATGTAATCTATACCAAGGCTTTGAGACATAATCTTTCAAGTCTTAGATATGAAGCAAACAATACAATCTTACATTTCATGAGAAAAGATGTGAAATCTAAAGAGGCAACATGTGGGAAGTTTAATTGTAGAAGGAACAAGGATTGATGGGAATCTCTATCATCTAAAGGTAGCCAAAGGAGGAAATTATCTGATTTCTGAAAGTAGTGATTGTTGGCTTCAACATAAAATGATGAGACACACTAAGTTTCATAAAATGGTGAAGATAAAATCTACACATGTAGTAAGGGATATGCCAAAGATTATAAATCATACATGTACTATTTACAAAGAATGTCATATGGGAAATAAATTAAACACAAAGTTTAAAAGAAAAAAGTATTAGATTACAAATTGTCTAGAGATGGTACACACCGACCTATGTAGTCCTACTAGGATAAGAGGACTTAATGGTGAAAGGTATTTTATGTTTCTTATTAATGATTACTCTAGAATGACATGGGTTACTTTTCTAAGAGAAAAATATGAATCCCTATTGAAGTTTAAATATTGCAAGCCCATGGTATAAAATGCAATAGATGCTAATATTAAATTTCTAAGATTGGAAAGAGGAGGTGAATTTACATCAAATGAGATCGACAAGTTTTGTGAAGATCATGGAAATAGGAGACATTTGTCTTCTCCTAAGACATCTCAGTAGAATGGGTAGCAAAAAGGAAGAACAAAACAATTCAATAAATGACTAGAATAATGTTAAAATATGTTATATATATATATAAATATATATATATATAAATATATATATATATATATAGAGAGAGAGAGAGAATATATATATATATAAATATATATATATA
>MU226379.1:1209337-1225054 GCA_018584345.1 Thuja plicata | reverse complement strand
GGAAAAAACCACTGGGACCGGTACCCCAAATTTTCACTCTTCTGAAGTGAGCCCTGTTAGGAGCCAACCCTGTTAAAGGTTACAAACACATTGTTAAGTGCGACCTTGTTAGAGGATTTTATACATATAGGTTGTCACTTAGTATCTAGCATCTATTTTGCTACCATCCTTGAATCAACCTCCTTCTTAGACTGTCAATATGCTTTAGGAAAATCTTGCTACCATCCTTGAATCAACCTCCTTCTTAGGCTGTCAATAGGCTTTATGCAAATTCAATGCTACTTTCATGAATCAACCTTTTTGACAATCTGTTAGGATATACCTCAATTATAGAAGATTGTTAAGTCCTGCTCTGTTAAGAGACTTGATGCTTCAATGGTTAAACTGAAACACTATGACCTGTTTCTAATGCAACTTTGAATTGCAGATTTTTCAGATCTATTTAAGTACAATACCTCTCTGATCAATGTATCAATTCAATTCCTTTGTGCTCCACACTTTCTGGTCTGTGATGCTGTGCTTCACTGTTCGTCGGTGTCTGTAGAATTCTTTAGCTCTCCCTCAACTTGATTGATCGGGACTGTATGAAGTTTATCCTTCACCAGTTTCTCTTCAGCATCCTCTTTCTATTCACTCCCCTTCCGTGTCTGATGGCTTGCGAAAATGAATTATGCTTGTCTCTTATATAGACATGATATTTCTTAATTCTTAATTCTTGATTCTTGATTCTTGGTGTGAAAAACAATCCAACCAATCTGATTTATGGCTTTAACTCCTGATTTATCTCATAGTTATCTTCTTTCCAACTGTATAAATATTCTTTAAATCAATTACTTAACTGTGGTCGAATAAAAAAAATAAAACAACCAATTAAGTCTATCCTTAAGCTCTGCCACAGATATTTTATCATTTTCTGAACTCCCTGTTCTTTCGGTCAATTCTACAGTTCATCGTCGGTGACAACTATTAGTTCCATTGGTGTAACTCCAGTTAGCTTCGGGACCTCCATCCGTTGGGCAACTCTATTTTTAGTTCGTCAGGCATCCTGTGATTCTGCTTCGTTGGGCAACACTATCTTCTGCTTGTCAGGCATCACTGTGACTTTTTCTCTGCCTTTACTGATGGTCTACACTCCGTCAATGTAGTATGTCACTTAGTGAATACTTGACTTTTATGCATTTTTGAAAGCATAATCATTGTTCCATTGATTCTCTGAAGTCTTTGGCATTATGTACATGACCGTATAGATGATATCAAGTTGATATCAATGACAATACAACCCATTAACTATTTTAATGTCTTGCATTATCTTCAACTTAACATTATCAAACATTCAATCAATTATATGTCATCAAACCTACCCATAGTCTATCATTTTCCTTTAATAGAGGCAAGGCCGATTTTTTTCTAAACAAGAAGTTCCCAAGGTTCTTCCCCTTTGACAACTCTAAAAATCCATTTAGCTAATAAGAAAATCCATTGAGTCTTTGGGTCAATTAATCCTAAACCGCCTTAATTCTTAGGTTGAATGTAATGGGTCTAGGAAGTGGATATAAATCCCATGCGACCATCCCATTCAGTCCATAAGAATCTCCAAATAATTTTAATTAACTCCACACAACTTTTGATGGAGGGGATCCAACTAGATCAATAATAAACGTGAGTGGATAGAAAATTTTTGTTAGTATTTTGGATTCTTTCAAATAAACAAAGATGTTTATCATTGACTCTATTGAGATACAAACTCCATATTCAAATTGAGGAATTCCAAGACCAAAGGGTAACCTAGGATTGTAATCACCTAAAATTGGTCTAGTAAACCTATAGCCCCTAATTTAATTAATGGGCCTCAAGACATCCTAAAATATTAAGGCCTTCAATACTAAACCTTAATTGTGCAATCAAACCCTAAAAATCTCTCTTGCATAGTTAAACCAAAATTATGAATCAAATAATTAATTTAATCCTAACTCAAGCTGGAAAATTTAATTAATCACTATACATTTCACACCTAAATAAAAGTTCCTACACTTTTATTAAAAGAACCCATTCACACATGGGTGTGCATACTTAATCTTGATTAAAATGGGTGATTAAAAGATGGATTTGCTAAATTTGTCCACATCATCCCTCAACAAACACAACTTTGACAAATCAATGACCTCTCACATGGATTAAAGGAGAGTGCACCCCAACCACCCTTCATGATCGAATCTCAAACGCCCATTTTGTGGATATTTATATAAAAGGGATAGCTCTCTTTGTGGAAAGGAGAGGAAATTTTTTAAGTAGGATTATAATGTCATTTTGATTCTAGGTTTTACTCATTTTAGGAGTGCATTTTCATGATAGCTTAGCACTTGCATTTTTCTCTTAGATGGTTAAATCTCAGCTTCATGTTCTTATCATTTTGCTACATATTCTTAGATTTATCTCATGCATTTAGCTTAGTTGCACTTTGCATGCTATTTTTATGATCTTAAGGGAAAAGTAAGCAAGTTAATGCATCATTCCCACCTTTGAATCTTCTGTTTTGGAGTTGTATAGTCATTGATTCTAATGCCACATCTGATGAGCATCTATTGAGAATCAAACTCGCTTCATCTAAGAAGCAATAAGCCAATTTTAGGGATTTTCTTGTATAATGATAGATTTTAATTTGATGATCACTAACCCCTAAGTTAATGATTTATTGAGTGTTTTGTTGTTTGCAGGTTGAAGACCACAATTACACCACACAATGATACCTCATGATTTTACTGTACTTGATTTATTTACATACCATGGCATGAAATGAGCAATAGGACCATCCTGAATCATCAAGAATTTAGTTTCGTAATGAACAAGCTTAGATCTAGAGATAACATAATACAACTCCAAAATATACATCATGTTAGAAATGCAATTTTTCAAAATTTTACAAGAATAACAAATCATCATCAACATAGTCCAAGTTAACAACAACATTTTGAGTGATGGATATGCCTAAGATGGTATTCATATTGTTTACACTTTGAAACATATAACCCAACACATCAAGTGTAAGCAATAGAGGTAAAGAGCTAAGGGGCATCCTTGACAAATAGATCTCTAAAGAGGAAATGGACCAGCCACATTAATAAATAATCATTTGAGAATTAGCATCTTGAAACAAAATTCAAACATGATCTCTAAGCTTAGGACTAAACCCCAACCATTGGAGTGTGTTCAAAATAAAGGTCCATCGAATCCTATCATAAGCTTTATCAAAATCTAGTTTGTTAAGAAAAACATTCTAACTATTATGTTGGTCCCATTCACAAGATTCCCAAACCAAAATCAAATTGTCAATGATATATTTGCTAGCAATAAAACCAATTTGTTCAACTCTCACAATTCCTTGCACCGCTAGTTTAATCCTATTAGCTAAATCTTTTACAATTTTTTTGTACAAGATATTAAGAAACATGATAGGACACCAAGTAGAGATAGTATCTTTCATTTTTTTCCTTGGGTAAAGGTTTGATTATTTTGTACAAGATATTAACAAGCATGATAGTATACCAATTAAAGATAGTATCTTTTATTTTTTCTTTGGGTAAAGTTTTGATTATGCCACCATTAAAAATTAGACCCAAATATCCTCTTTCAAAGGCCCCCAAATATAAGTAATAAAAATATTCTTTATTGTGGTACCGCATTTCCCTGTAGAATTCCATACCTGGAGCCCATCACTACTTGAAATTTTGTAAGCATCTATGTGGTTAGGAATATGAACTTTAACAACATCGTTGGGAGCATCTAGAATATCTTGTCATTGATCATCCTTGAAAATGTGCTCATAAAACTATTCAAAAGTGTTGCATATTTCAACAAGGTTAGTGAGAAGAAAATCATATTCATTTCTTATAGCACCAATTTTTTTTGTGTGTGTGTTTATAGTTGAGATAATTATAAAATTATTTAGTGGCCTTGTTTCCTTATTTTATCCAATGTAGTATAGATATAAATTTATCCCCCTAACCTTGATAGTTATCAATTTTGCACATGTGCTTTTCAATAAAAATAATAACAGTTTGAAGAATATCATTGCTAGGGTCAACATTGAGAAGTTTTCTAGAATGCACAAGTTTCTTTTGAAGAGATATTTTCTTACATTTATATTTCCAAGCTATTTTTTCAATGAAGAAAATCAATGCATTGAGAAAACCACCAATAAATCCAAGAATTTCCTTCCCTAGGTTTAGATAGAGCATTCAAAATCCCCTTAAGGGAATCCAATAAAGTAGGGTCATTTAAGTGAGAAACATTCAACTTGTAAGGGAGATAATTCTTAATTGTTGAATTTTGAGGAAAAAACTAATGTTGCACACAATGGGAAACTGATATGAAAGGGTAGAAGAGTGATCTATTTGAATATACAACCCCACAAGAGACTAGAGGAAATATAAGACTTATCTAGCTTAGTTATTTTTCTATCATCCCCCATACTGCAATTGGTCCTAGTATACCAATTTTTGGAGTGGCTAGAAAATTTTGTCATGATAGGGTCAATCGCACCCAAGGAGTTATGACAAAACAACCAATTGCCAAATTCATCCCTCTTGAGATTTGATAATTTATTCCAAATGTGATCTTCATGGTGTTCTACCATGTTAATGCCACCTCCTAAACTCCAATCATCATTCGGTAAATGGTTGACCACCCAATCCCAAAGAAGATCTCATTGATATTAGAAGCATAAATAGAGAAAAAAATGAATAAGTTGTTTGTTGATGAGAGGAAGAGACCAAACACAACTATGGGAGAGATCTTCACCAAGTTATCAATGATACATTTTGAAACCCAAGTTGACATGTACTATTAACAAAAAAATCTTTACCATCCAAATGAGAATTATGCAGAAAGGTGACATATTTCCAAACATTATGTGGAGAATCTTTAAGAGTAATATCGCCGGTTTTGACTTCTTGGAGAAATGAAATATCAAGTTTCCATTTTATAACCATCTCTTTTAGTTTATATTTGTGGTAGTGGAGGAAAATCCCTTTGATATTCTAAGAAAGGATTTTAAGCTTTGTGAAGCAAGTTAGAAGAGTCATCACCCTTAGTAACACACTAAAAATCTTATCTAGAGAAAGCTCTTGTTCCTTGAGATCTTGACTTCTGAAGGTAGAAGAAGGTGATTTGGATCTATGACAAATGTGGGAGGATGGAGTTGGTGAGTCATAAGATTGTGACAGTAGAGAAGAGTGACGAGCGTGGGAAGAGAATGGTTTGGGAGAAGAAGAAGAAGAAGAAGAAGAAGAGGGAGATGAGTATTGGTGGGGTGAAGAAAGAGTGATGGTGGTAGAGAAAGAGACCAATGGTTTTTTCCTCTTCCTTACTATCCTCCAACCAATTGACATGACATTGTCCTTATAAAAAATGGTCGATTCACCAAACATGTCAAAATGACTGGAGGGATTTGGAGAGGACAAGGGGTAATGTTAGTGGTAGGTGGGGAAGGAGCGGCGGGGGGGAGGGGGGAGGGTAGATTGCTAGGTGGAGAATTCTGGGGTATTTGGACTATTTTGCTTCTTTTAATAGGAAATTTGCATATTAGATGACCTTCCTTTTGATAATATAAACATGCATTTGGTTTATTCAAGTAAATTTTTGGTTGGTCTAATTCAAACCCTAGGCCAATAAGTTTGAAGCTTTTAGGTAAGGGATTATTAAGTTCTACTTCTATACAGGCCCTTGGATGAACCCTTAAACTTGAGAATTAATCAAAATTATGTTTACACCAGATAACTTTGCCTAATTGAGCTACACAATCTTAATAAAAAGGTCTCAATGTCATATTAAGAATAGGCAAATTCAACCCACATGGTGTAATGAGAGCAGGAAGGTCCCTTCAGATAAAAATTAAAGGTCCAAGCTTGTACGTAACAAATTTGCCTACATATGACCCATGTGTTGTATTGTAAAATGGCTTGAGTATGGTCAACTAGTTTAAACATACATGAAACATACCCTTTGTGTAGGTCTCTTAAAGCCTCTATCTCCCAGCCCCGATTTGCCTAGTTGAAACAAACCCATTTGTAAAAATATGCCCTAAAAGGTATGCCTTTAATGAAGAATAAGATTGCAATCCTAGTTTGGCACTCATTAATAACTTCTATGACATCATCGAAAAGTTGTATTTCTTGAACTTTAATTGATTTGGCATGTGGTTATTCTTCTAGTAATGAAAACTCAATTTCTTTTCCCATTTTGTCCTCACCATCCACCACATTTTTGATTCATACATTTTCGTTTCTTATTGTTGTCTTTTTCTGTCATGACTTCTTCATATTCTTATTTATTGTTTCCCCCACCAGTCTAGTCGTTGTTTTGAGGCACATTGGAGCCTCCACCATAGCAACAATGAGCTAGGGTTTCTCATTCGTTCGCTTCATTCACTTCTCTTTCACTTCCCAAAAATAAAAACTATTACCTTGAAAATTTGACCTTACTTCCAAACATTGACAAAAACCCTATTTAAAGGCCAATATTCTTTAGAGAACAAAAAGATTCTCATAGCTTAGGTATGAACAAACTTGCATCACCTTTAGTATGAAAAATGTTGTTGGAAAAGGTCAAAAGAGAGGTATGGGAAGAGAGTTTGTGTCTTTTCCATAGTTGAACTAGTGAAAACAAAAATGCAATTTACTTGGAATGTAAAGCTTATAATGACACCTAGGTCAACTATACAAGTAATTTGACAACATAATTTCAAAACTTATTCACTCGTAAGATAATTAAGAGAACGAAGGAACTCATTATCAAATTGAATAACAAAATATTAACAGTTCAAAAAACAGAAATGGTAGTCTCAATATCTTGAGAGATTATCTTTGACCTTGTGAATATTGACCATGTGAATATAATCTAATCCAAAATTTCTACTTTACATTGTCACTCATATAACTGCATATGCCTTAATCTTGGTTGCATATGCCTTAGAATCTTGGTTATTCATTTTAAGTTCACTTTGGTACTATTGGACAAACTACTCTCCCCATGGAACACACTTAGATGCAAGTTGCAATGCACGAAGAATGTGTAAAACATTCATTGGATTCTCCAGCAATCTCGAGGTGATCTATCAATGCCCATGACGATCCACCAAACTACTCATTATTCATACTGGTTCAACTTCCTTTACCAACTGGAAAAGGCAGTGCATCAATGGTGATGGTGGACAAAAGAAAATAAAATAGAATAATAGTATCTGACACACATTAAAAAGTCGCTACTGGGTCCATTTTCTCCTGCTTTTGCTCTTTCTACACTGTAGAAAACCGATATGTAATGCTGTCTTAGATTATTACTGATGGGCTACTTTTCATTGGATCTCTTTACACATTGATTCAATCAAATAGTCTTTCTGTATATCAAACACTCCTCAAAATTTGATGCTTTTTTTCTCCTTAAATGTGTCGTGTCTTGATTGATTTGTCGGTACAATTATATAAAATAAACTTATAGGATCAGCCCGTCACTGATCACAGCACAACAAACAAGCCTGGTATTAATCTGGAAGTAAAACGAATCATCAGACACTGCAAGTTCTGCTCATTTTTAGATAAGGTGAAGAGGCAGGGGTTTAAGCAACATACAAGACAATAAGCTTGGCTTCTTTCAATAGCCTGCCAGGTTCGTATTCTTGTAACTATTTGAAATTCTGTTGTTTTGACTGTGATTTTGCCTGTTATTTTTGACTTGTATGTTTTGTTAATTGATCTCACTTCATGTAAATTAGGGTTGTCTCAGTATGGTGATTAGTGATATGGGTCTGGAATAAGAAGTTTAAATATGGACCTGATGCACTGCATCAAAGAATGCCGTTACAAGGGTCGAGAATAATTTTGGGATAGCTCTGGTGTTTTGTTGCATTGCAGATTCTGGAGATTGGCTTATAATGAACAGAATGATAGATGACCTTCTGGTTTGCTTGTGAGAGCTAAGCTGATGGAGAATCACGTATTAACAGAGCCCAATTCTTTCAATACCTTGGTAGCTGTTTCTCCAAGTTTTTCTTCAGATTCTTCATCGGACTTGGACACTGAGGTAAAAGTTTCAATAGACCCTGTTTCCTTGGCTGTATTTTGAGCGTAGAATACTATTAATGAAAGCCCTTTCTCTATTTCTTTCATTTCTGTTCAGATTGAAGTGATCGTCTCTGTTCAGTTCAGATTGGATTGATCATTCTTTCTTTCCAGTTCAGATTGGATTGATTAGATTGTAGATGAGTCTGTCTGAATAAATAAGCGATCCATTAATTTGTTTTCTGGATGACAGTCTACTGGATCCTTCTTCTATGACAAGAGCATAACCCTTGGAAACCTAATTGGTCTTCCACCTGATTTGGCGGCGTCTACTAGAGATGAAGATGGTCAAGAACTTCGACCCTCGGCGGTACCCAAAAGACACAAACGTAATTCAAGGTCTAGATCATGGTGGGGTTTTTGCGGAAGCTGCTCAGGTGATTGCAATGAGGGCAATATGCCTCCTTCTCTGGGGCAATTCCTGGAAGTGGAAAGGAGGGCAGCAGCCTCAAACAGAAGAGAGAAACTGTACTTCAATATTATGTATGATGAGTACACTGCAGGGCAGATAAACTCAGAAGGCCCCAATGCGCTCTTTGCTAACGGTCACATCCTTCCTCCCCATTCCGCAGATCAATTTTTGTCCGAGAACAGAGATCAAACTGATAATCGTCCTGCTTGGGTACCAGCTGACTGGTTCTCTGCTGATACTAACTCAGGAAGAAGCTCTGAAAGATCACCTGGTCATCATAGAAACCTTTCACTGGGATCTAGAGTGCCCACATTCTTTTCTGGTATCTGTGGTCGTACCAGTATAGAAGCCTAGAAATTTCTCTGTCTATGCAGGCAAATAACAGCTGAAATGTCTGGACATATGGAAATGCTCAGATCATACACAGATCATAGTATGCTGATAATCAACACGGTTTCAAAATAGCTTCTGCTTGTACTTAATGATTCAGTATGAGAGGAATAAGTGATCTAGATTTTAAAGTAGTCATTAAGAGTATTACAGAGTGGTGTGCAAATTCAGAGGTTAAGCTTCTGAGCATCATTAGGACTTTATTCTTCAGTATTGTGTCTAAATAAATTCTTCAATTGTATGACAAGGATTCAAAGCCATAGTCAACATTATTGTAGCTCAAAGAGGAAGGCGATCAAAGTGCCAGTCCCTAATTGTCCAACAAGGATCTGATTGTAGAGTGCAAGTTTAGTTTGTCAATGTTTAGTCTTAGGTCAAATATTGTTGGCAAAAGAAAAGAAAAAATTATGTTCCGTGACTTGTATTGTTTCTTTTCTAATTAAAGATCAATTAACTTTGTTCTTTCATGCTGTTAATTTCCCTGGCAAGGGAAAAAATTATGGAGGACAGCATAACAATTGGTGCTTGTATTATGCTCAGCATGTTCATATTTATATGAAGTAGCACCAATTCTTAGGGAACATAAATGTTGCTTGTATTTTATACATACAAATGATTCGGAAAGTATCAGTCGAGTCCAATTTTGCAAAGTCATTTGGTAGCAGAGAGCCCAGGGTTCAATAAAAATTAAAAACCATAAGGAATCTATTAGAGCCCAGGGTTCAATTTTTCCAAGGGTTAAAGTGGTTAAAGTAGTTCCATACAGCACACAAGCCTTCTGGGGGTTGATTCACAGAACTGACCTGGGCAGTTCTGCCAATGCCGGTTTAAGATAAATACCTTTTAGAGAAGAGATGAACTAGGCTTGTACTCTAATGCTGTACTTTATTACAATGGTCCTGCTTGCTGTATTCTATTATAATCGCAACCAATACACGTAACTGGAACTTCATCCAATAGTTGTAGGGAGTTGAGCTGGCTGTTTATCTCCAAAAGGAGCACTTGTTATGAAACTGCTACCATCTTAGTTAAGCATATCATAGGAAGTTGTTAAATCATGTCAAAAATTCTGAGGGAAGGAGAGGCACTGGACATGTATCAACAATCTTTCTTTTGGCATTATGAAAGTGGATTCAAACCTGCAATTCCATTCTGATGCCACTTGTAGGGAGTTGAGCTGGCCATTTTTTTTGTAGGAGTACCTATTAGGAAACAGCTACCATCCCAATTACAGATCTCACATGAAGCTGTTAAACCATATCACAGATACTAAAGGGAGGCGCTGGACACATACCAACAATAAATGAATATACACATCAAATGTACCAAGGATCAACCAACAGGGGGAACAAAATTACATGTAATGCTACAAATAAGAAGTAGCAGAGCTTTGGCAGGGTATTAAAATTTAGGGGACAAAATTGAGGGGAGAAATGTCATGTTTGAAAGAAAGCATTAAAAACTGCCTGTTTTATCAACATGGAACAAAATCTATAACCAGTGTTTGTATGTTACATAAATTTATTATGATTAAAATGCTTTTCCATTTGGGTAGTCCAACTTATAACCATAGTGTGTAGGTTAATCAATTGTCTTGCAAATTTTTAAACTGATTCCAGAGATTTGTAGAGACAAAATGGAGTCTTCATGCAGCCAAAATATGTGGTGCAAACTGATGTTCTTTTATGTATTGTTTAATTTATCCATTTGACAACAATATATAAAAAATAAAATTTGAACTTTTTACACGAGTATCAGGCATTTAAATCGGAAATTCTGGAAAGCTGCATAAAAAACTGATCAGCAAATATAGGTTAGGTGTCAAGGTTGACTGGAGAAAAAAAACACATGATAAAAATTAAAAAAAAAGGTTGCCTGATACCTGATTATCTTCCACTCATCTTTGGGAATTTCTATGTACCTAAACTTCGAAATTTAGATTTTAGACTTAAAAGAAACTTTTTGTGGATTGGTATCTAAGTTTGAGAGTAAAACTGCGGCTTCAATTTTCTCTTCTGTGCTATTACAAATATCCAACTAATATATTGTGAGTTCTTTAAAAATATGCAAAATTTAGTATGATCATATGTAGGAGATCATTACCCTTTAAGATTTTTCAATAATCAATTATCACATTATATCTACTCACGGAGTCTTTTTCAGTGAAACATGGGGATATGTTCCCCCACAGCCTTGCATTTGTGAGATGGTGACGTCTCTGGGGTGCAAGGACGAAGATAGGCCTCCCCTCGCAGTCCCACCACTGGGATGTCCGAAGATGGTAGAGACAGTCAGGTGTCTTCGAGACGTCTCGAGGACACTAAGGCATCCCTCAAGTGTCTCAGGGATGTCTAGGAGTCTCTACTCTCCAAACATCTCATGAATGTTTTATTTGTTTTTTGCGGTTAGGGTCGAACCCTAATTTGAAGTGGGCCCCATCCACGTCCTCTATGCCTTACAAAACCCCCTCAAATCCTCTCTTTTTCTCACATTTAGTTTTCTATTTTTTTCCAACAGCTAGGTGAAAAGGAGAGAAAAGAGTGATTAAAGGAGTGAAAAGAGATAGGTGAGTGAGTGCAAGTGTGATGCAGGAGCATCTTGGGTTTCTTGGCAATCCTGATCAACCAAAAATATGTTTGCTTTGGTTTAGTAGTTTGTTGGAGGCTGATCGGTAAAGTGCTCAGTAATTGCTTTTGCTCACTCAGTAAAGTGCTCAGTAACTGCTTTTGCTTGCTCGGTTGAAGACTTGTTTGTTCTCTGCTCGGGCTCGGTTACTTGTTTATGTTTTGCTTTACCGACGGGTCTCGGTAGTTGTTTGGCTACTCGGTGGGTTTTCACTGACTAGTCTCTGTGTTCGATTGGTTTTCTTACCAAGTTGAGTATTTGATGTTGGATCTTCTGGCCGACTTCTGAATTTAGATTTCGTAGCGTAGTTAACGTTGGGATCTCTCACTAGGATGTGTGTGGACCTAAATCTGGGTCGTTGTTGTTTCCTATGTTAGATCTTTAGGATCTGAGTGCCGACCTCTTTGGTGGACTCTTGTATATATTTGGTTTTCTGTTCTTAGAATAGGGTGAGTTTTGGGGGATATAGAAGATAGTATTAGCAGATTCAAATCACAGGTCTGTGACCTCGCATGTATGAAGATTATTTTGTAAACATCTAAATGTATATGGCCAAAACCGGGAAGGCCTTACAACCCGACATGTAATAAGTTTGATGAAATAATTTAAAGTTTTGTTGTTCCTTCTCTCACTTGTTGTGTTGTTGCTTCCGTGTTGTGTTCTACAAGCTGGTTTGGTAGCTTGGAGTGCCTTTGGCCCTAGTTACTGACCCTCCCTACGTCAGGTGGTTTTAGAGCTGAGGTTAGATCTAGGTTCCTTCTTGTAAACCCTAACCCAAGTTGGTTGATATTGTTGTGGGGTAGCAGATTGTGATCTGACCTGCAATTGTAGAGGGTTTCAAGATGGTTCGTGGGAGAGGAAATACAGATCTAGGTCTAGTTGATATGCTTAGACAGATTGCTGCAAGATTGGAAGCTGTTGAGAAAGCCCAGCGCAGAGGAAGACATCTTGAAGATGTTAGTGATGATGAAATTGAAGAAGTGCAAGGAGAAGTTGCACCTGCACCTGTAATGGATCAGGAAGAAGAGAGATTCCTGAGAGCTTTGACAAGTTTGAAGTCCACACCTCAGTTTAATCCTTCTGAGTATAGTGGAAAGTTGGATTCTGATGAATTGACAGCCTGACTAACCGAAATGGAGAAATACTTTGAGTATGAGAATGTATCAGAGGAGAAGAAAGTAAAGATTGCAAGCACAAAGTTGAAAGGTCATGCATCCTTATGGTGGGAGCATCTGCAATTGGATCGAAAGAAGAAAGGTAAAGAAAAGATCAAGGTATGGGATAAGATGATAAACAAATTGAAAGGCAAGTTTCTACCTTGTGATTACCAGATTAACCTAGTTAGGAGAATGCAAAGCTTGAAGCAGAAAGATAGCTTGGTGAAAGATTACACTGAAGAATTTTACAAATTAGACATCAAATCTGGACATGTTGAAGATGAAGTGGAAAGAATAACAAGATATCTGAATGGATTAAAAAGTTCTATACAAGATGAGACCAGCTTGGCAAAAATGGAGAGCATTGAAGAGGCATATCAGTTCGCCCTAAAAGCTGAGGAGAAATCGAACAAGAGATATGAACAAAGACAAAGAGGAAGAGGTGGTAGATTCCCTAGAGGAAGAGGTAGATCTCATGGTGAAAACAATAGATTTGAACCAAACAAGACAAATCCAGACACATATCAAGATAAAGGAAAGACTGAGTGGAAAGGTGAAAGTTCATACCGAGGAAGAGGCAATTACTCCCGAGGTTGTCATAGCAAAAGAGGGTTCTAAGGAACTTGTTACAATTGTGGTGAAGAAGGACGTATGTCTTTTGAGTGTACACATGCAAGCAAGAAAGTCCGTAGTAGCAGAAATGCTTTGGTGCAAGAAAAGTCACCGAATAAACCTGAGAAGGAAGGAAATCTAATGATTAGAAGGATACTTTGGAGTGAGAAAGATAAGCAAGATCTTGTAAGGAAAAGTTTGTTCAAGACCAGATGTAGAGTTGCAAACAAAGTTTGGAAAGTAATTGTTGATAATGGGAGCTTGGAGAATCTAGCATCTGAGGAGATGGTCACAAAGTTGCAGTTGGAAAGAATGAAGCACCCAAAGCCCTATCAGATTTCATGGATGAAAAATGTTTTGTGAATCTGAAAATTAGAAAGTATTATGATAAGGTGTTGTGTGATATTATGTCAATGGATTGTTGTCATATTTTGTTGGGTAGGCCTTGGCAATATGAAAGACATGTTATACATGATGGAAGAGTGAATAGATATACTATTTGGGTTGATGGTAAGAAACAAATCTTGTTACCTTTGATTAAATAATCTATTGATGAGGTATGTACATGAAAGTTTGTTTGATGGAAGGTAGACTGTTTGTCAAGGATTTGAAAAGGAATAATATTTGTTATGCTTTGATCCCTAACAAACCGAGTAAGAATATAGAAGATGAAGTTCCTGCAGAGGTTGAGAAATTGCTTACGGAGTACAAGGAGATAATTTTAGATAATGTACCTAATGGTTTGCCACCGATGAGAGATATTAGTCAGTGTATGGATTTGATTCCTGGAGAAAGTTTCCCAAACAAGGCACCACACCAATTGACACCTACTGAGAATGAGGAACTCAACTGACAAATTCATGAATTGTTGAACAAGGGTTTGATTAGAGAAAGTTTGAGTCTATGTGCAGTACCAGCATTGTTAGCACCTAAGAAGAATGGAGAATGGAGAATGGAGAATGAAGAATGTGTACTGATTCAAGAGCAATCAACAAGATCACAATTAAGTATAGGTTTCCTATACCGAGGATGGATGATATAATGGATTGTTTGAGTGGAGCAAAATATTTTATCAAAATTGATTTGAAGAGTGGATATCATCATATCAGAATCAGAGAAGGTTATGAATGGAAGACTGCTTTCAAGACAAAAGGTTTGCATGAATGATTGGTTATGCCTTTTTGTTTAACTAATGCATCGAGTACATTTATGAGATTGATGAATGAAGTTTTGAAGAAATTCTTGAATAAATGTGTGATTGTATACTTGGATGATATTCTGATATTCAGTAAGACTAGAGAAGAGCATTTGATGCATATAAGACAAGTGTTGCAGAGACTGAAAGAGGAAAAGTTGCTGATAAATTTGAAAAAAGTGTTCCTTCATGAAAGAACTTGTGTATTTAGGTTTTGTGATTTGAGCTGATGGTTTGAAGATGGATCCTGAGAAAGTTGAATCTATACTTAGTTGTCCTATACCTGAGAATGTCAGTAAGGTAAGATCATTTCATGGATTAACAATTTTTTATAGAAAATTCATCAAAAATTTTAGTTCTATTTGTAATACTATGACTGAGACAATGAGGGGAGACAAAAGAGAACTCAAAATAGATACATGGAGCTGATAAGAGTTTTGAGACTTTGAAATATAAGGTTGTTGAATTACCTGTGTAAGCCTTGCCTGATTTCAATAAGGTGTTTCAAGTTAAATGTGATGCAAGTGGAAGTGCAATAGGAGCTATGTTGACTCAAGAAGGCACTACAACATTTGGGGTCAAATTTCGACACCAATTTGCGACGGCACTACCATTTGTGTGTGATTTTTGTGTTTTTTTTCCAAGTGCCCCTGATGCTGTTGTAATAGCGACGGTACTGTCAGAATTGCGACACCCACGTGATTATAAACAAAAAAAGAAAAGGAAAAAGAAAGGCTCATTTCTAATTTAGCGTGATCGCATACCGTCGTGCGCGAAGAGGGCCTAACTGTGGAAGATTGGAATCTTGGTATATGGTAGCCACGACTTGATCAGGTAGGCATTTGAGCTTTGTATTCTCATTAACTCAACTTCATTTTGATGGCATTTGTTGATTAAATGGCACAATATGAATGTTAATACTGGCATTGTTGGCATTGTTAATACTAGCATTGTAAATACTGGAAATGTCTTGATGGATCGCAGGCTGCAAGCTAGGGCATCATGCATTGTTTATGAGCTCACTGTTTAATACTGGCATTGTTTACATCTTTGCATTTTGAATGTTTGATGACCCACGAGCTTTAAGAGCTAGGGCATCGTTGCTATTACCTTCAAGGCATTGTGTGAAGTGTTTGATCTCTCTTTATTTGTTTTGATGTTGATATTCACTATGTGGTACTCCCCGTTTATGATCATTTCATGAGGAAATGT
>MU226379.1:1189179-1202200 GCA_018584345.1 Thuja plicata | reverse complement strand
TATATATATGTTTTGCTGTTGATATTCACTATGTGGTACTCCCCGTTGATGATCATTTCATGAGGAAATATCTTGATGGCTCGCAGGCTGCAAGCTAGGGCATCATGCATTGTTTATGAGCTCACTGTTTAATACTGACATTGTCTACATCTTTACATTTGGAATGCTTGATGCCATTCTTTTGTTCTTTTGTTCTTTTGTTCTTCATGGACCATTCTTTTTAATACTCGACTACATCTCCCATTAAAATTTCATCAAAACTTTTCATTATCTTGTGATATTGCTATCTGGATTCAAGTGTATAGTTTTTTGAGTCAAACTCATTGACCCATGTTTCATCCATGAATTTTACATGCACAAATTGTTTATCATGTCACGAAAATCGTTGATGTGTCAAAAATGACTTGCAAGAGTGTAGGTGACACATGGTTCAACTCCAATTAATACAATTGGGAGTACCTGGGAAAGTGAGTAGACTCTAAATATCAATATTTCAGCCACGAATATTACAAGGACGAAGCATGATGAGGAATGGAGATAGCAAAGAAGAAATTAGCAACGCATGTAGTGGACATGGAAAAGGGTATAGTAGAGCCTACTTGTCTTTCCCAGGTAGTCCCAATTTTTTCAAGCGGAGAAGAAGTAATGAGAGGAATTGTCAAAACATCAACAATTTTCGTGAGCTTAGTTTGTTAACTGCAACTGACACAAGACAATTTATGAATGTCAAACTATACACTTGAATCTTGATAGAAATATCACAATTTGACATGCCCCCAACTGTAGATGCCTTTGCATGCATTTCAATGTGTGGTAAGGACTAAAATTCCCAATCACAACTATGCATATGGTTTCCATCAAGTGCAGTTAGGAAGTTGCATTTACATGTTGTTCAGATTCATTATATCATCAAATACAAAGCATTATCATTTTGTACTATGATTGACAATATTTATTTTGCAATTTGATTTGAGATTTTGTCTACATGATTAGTATGTTGCTTTTTATTGCAATTATAATTAGTATGAATGAACAAAATAATCAACTAAACAAAATGATATGTTGGAATGTCAGTGCAATATTTATCGATATAGCGTCGATAGCTTCGGTCAATGTGCATATGTGTCAATATGGTGTTGGCCCTTGTGTGTTGAAGATGTCACGCACATCAAGTAATCCTGGGTGTCAATTTTTGGGGTTTCCCAAATAGGAAAAAGGTCTAGTTATGGAATTATATTTTATGTTTAAAAGTAATGTGACAAGTTATAATCATTTTAGGAAGAAGTGATGTAGATTTGGTATTGCAGGGAAATAGTGGATGTCAATATTTTTGGTGGGTCAATGAAACCACATTTACATCTACCCCATCTACGTCTATACATGATGTAGGAAATGAGTGCAACTTGTGCAAGGCTTGAGAGGTAGCTAGTGCCGCTGAGATTGCTTCAATGGCGAAAGCAGAAATCATGTTTCTGCGATGCCTTCTTTGTGTAGTTTGTGCTCTACTTTGTTGGTACCATATGCATAAATTTGATTAACATAGGGCTATTGTAGATACTGAAACTTTTTTAGAATTTCATGTAGATACGTTGGACATTTTGATAAACTCATGAACTTTTTGTTGTTTATGACTTCGTTATGATTTCTATATAAAATTAAACAAAATAAAAAATTAACCTTATTAAAAAAAATTGAAAAAAGGTATAACATTTTTAAAAAGTTAACCTTATTTATGATTTATGATGTCTAACCCTTGGATGGGTTTTTGTAAATTTTATCCTTGTTCTTTTTAGAAGTGTATGGCTTGACTACGCACATGCATAATTGTAGATGAGGATCAGTAATAGGGTGCCATGCATTTCTTAGATCCTTTGGATCTAACCCCATCTTTTCCTTCCTTGCAGGTTCTAGATCATACAGGAGCATACTGGATTCAACCCCAGGTCAACACTTCAATGACATCAAGAAGTTATGCAAAATTTACTATTTGTAGTCGTTACAGCAGCATCAGGCGCCACCTTCAGCACAATATGCTCACTAGACAGGTCTTTATGTCTTCTACTTTTAAGTTTCTTTGTTTCCATTCTTGTTTTATGAAGTTGGGTGATCCTTGCTATCCAAATTATACCAATACTTTTATAAGAGATTTTCCCTTTTTAATTCAACCTAAACAAACTTTCAGGCAAAATTTGAGCTGAACTCTTCAGCAAGAAGATGAATCTGTTACACTTGTGAGTACAAAAAATTCATTTTTTTTCTCATATGTTATGATCTTTGGCATGTGATATATAAATATATCATCTGTTATGAGCACTATTTATTACCATCTTCAGACTATTTGACAGTAATGAGTTCGAAGAAGATTTGGAAATATTGCACCAATCTGAATTGGATCAATCATCATTTTCAAATCTTCTTCGTCAATCACCATCAACCATTTTCCAAGAGCAACACCTTACTCTATATAAATATTGGTTTACATTTCCCTGTAATCCTGATGCAAAATTTTTCCATGAAGTTCGTCAGGGGTATAATGCATTCAAGCAAAAGGCTCTGGAGGCTGCTAAGTCTTTTGTACACCTTTTTCTTGGTAATTTGAAGCCATAAATGGAAACTTACAATCCTAAACAATTAGTATACCATTGATGGCTTCATAATTATTAAGTGAAAGGGAGTTCTCTAATCTGGAACCCCCTTTGGTGATGATCCTATGCAGTTCCACATAGACATGACACATTCCTTAGAAGACTTTTAATCTCACAACAGTTGAGAAATATAAATGTAGATATCACAACAGCTGAGAAACATAAATGTAGATATCATGGTCACAATTGTTTGGAGACACAACAAAATTGAGTGGTATACCCAGATTATGCAACGCAACCACTACTCCTCCAATTCTAAGTTGGCACTGCAGTATCCAAAAACCATAGATAAGGAATAATTTTTGGATACTGTAGTGCCAACATAGAACTGGAGGAGTAGTGGTTGCATTGCATCGTCTCGGTATACCACTCAATTTTGTTGCATCTCCAAACAATTGTGACCATGAAGCCTACATTTATGTTTCTCACCTGTTGTGTCCCAGGATCCCTTATGACCCTTTATGACCCTTTACGATCCCTGAGATTACATCTTAGATATCTTAAAGTGTCGTAAAGGGTCATAAGAGGCTCCTAGGAGGGTCCAGATGAGCTTCCACCTTCACGTGGTTGGCCCTGTTAAGTAGAGAATGTTAAATTGTTCTTCTCAAAACAAAGAAAAGCTCAATAGTTAAGGTTTCTCTCCATGCACACGAAAAACATTTTTTTTTAAACATAGCATACCATCACAATTGTGATGGTATTCAGAGGATGATTGACCTGAAAACACTACACGCAACGTCCATATGTCAGAATAATCTGACAGCTGGACTTCGCATGTACAACATGTCTATCGCATACCCATCATAATGGCGATGCTCATAATGTGTAACAACAGCATACTAACCCTCTTAGCCGAAGCATATTGAGATGGTCATGACCGTCGCAATAACGATGAACATAGCTACAATCGGTGATTATGACACCAAAACTGCAACACCGGTCTATGTCGCTTTCTTGATGTAGTGTCGTAATGGCAACGCATAGCCATCAAAAAGAGGTCTCAAATGTACTAGTGAGGTAAACGTATTGCTTTCTTTAGTGAAAATTTGAATGATGCTAAAATGAAATATTATGTCTATGATCAAGAATTCTATGCTATTGTTCAAGCTCTGAAGAAATGGAGACATTATTTGATGCCAAGTGAATTTGTGTTGTATACTGATCATAAGGCTTTACAATATTTGGGTAGTCAGAATAAGTTGGATCAGAGACATGAAATGGGTAGAGTATTTGCAAAGTTTTACATTTGTGATAAAGCATAAGAGTGGAATTTCTAACCGAGTTGATGATGCATTGAGTAGAAGGAGATCTTTGTTGACTGAAATGAGAATTGAGGTTCTTGGTTTTGCTGACACGAAGAATTTGTATGAAAATGACCCTGATTTTTTGAGCAATGGAGAGTGTGCAAAGCACCTATTCCAAATCAATCAAGTAAGTATGAAGACTATTTCATTCAAGAAGATATGTTGTTCAAAGGTATTCAGTTGTGTATACCGAGAGGATCAATGAGAACTAATTTGATCAAGGAAAAACATAATAGTGTTTTGGCTGGACATTTTGGAATTGATAAGACATTGAGTTTGCTTAAAGAAAGGTATTTTTGGCCTTAGTTGTATAAGGATGTTAAGGAATTTTTGAAAATTTGTGGATTTTTTCATGTTGCAAAAGGAGTAAGTCAAAATACTGGTTTGTATACACCGATTATTGTCCTTGAGAAACCTTGGAGTGATATCAGCATGGATTTTTTTCTTGGCTTACCGAGGACAACAAGAGGTAATGATTCAATATTTGTTGTTGTGGATAGATATTCCAAAATGACACATTTCATACCATGTAAGAAAACATTAGATGCAATACATATAGCAAATCTTTTCTTTAAGGAGATTGTCAGATTGCATGGATTACCGAAGAGTATCATCTCTGACTGAGACAGTAAGTTTGTTAGCTATTTTTGGAAAACACTTTGTAAGAAGCTGGACACCGAGTTGAAATATACTTCAATATTTCATCCACAAACTGATGGACAAACAAAGGTTGTAAACCAAAGTTTGGGTAACCTATTGAGATGCTTAGTTGGAGACACACCGAGTAATTGGGATTTGATGTTGGCACAAGTGGAGTTTGCATATAATAGTTCAGTGAATAGAAGTACTGGAAAGACACCGTTTGAGATTGTTCATGGCACACAACCAAGAGGTATATCAAACTTGAGAGATATTGCTGGAGAAGAGAAGAGAAGTGATGAAAGAGAGAAATTTGCTGAGTTTATGAAGACACTGCAAGAAAAAATAAAACATAAGTTGGTGGAGAGTAATCAGAAATACAAGGATAGTGTAGATAGATCAAGAAGACATACTTGACTTTTGAATTTGGTGATGTAGTTATGGTTCATTTGAACAAAGGAAAATTTCTTGTTGGAACATATGGTAAATAAAAAATGAAGAAGTTTGGTCCTTGCAAGATATTGTGGAGATTTGACAGTGGAAATGCATATGAAGTAGAATTGCCTGATGACACGGATATATCACCTATATTCAATATTTTAGATTTGTATGAATATCATGAACCTGATGAAGAAGTGACAGTACCAAGTGATTATCCTAAGAAATAGATGGAAGAAGTTGAGAAGATTTTGAAACACAGAGTTGGCATAAGTATAAGAGGGAAGAATTACATGGAGTATCTGATAAAATGGAAGAATAGACTGATTGAGGACTCATCTTGGATTTCTCAATCTGAGTTGGATTCAATTCAGGTTGGACCTGACACATGATTTAGAGAATCATTTCTTTTAACCCCAGGTGTCTGATGTAGGAGCATCTTGGGTTCCTTGGCAATCCTGATCAACCAAAAATATGTTTGCTTTGGTTTAGTAGTTTGTTGGAGGCTACTCAGTAAAATACTCGGTAATTTATTTTTCTCTCTCGGTTGAAGATTTGTTTGTTCTCTACTCGGGCTTGGTTACTTATTTCTATTTTTCTTTATCGACGGGTCTCGGTAGTTGTTTGGCTACTTGGTGGGTTTTCACCGACCGGTCTCTATGCTCGGTTGGCTTTCTTACCGAGTTGTGTATTTGATGTTGGATTTTCTGGTCGACTTCTGCATTTAATTTCTATAGCGTAATTAATGTTAGGATCTCTCATTGAGATGTTTGTGGACCTAAATCTGGGTCGTTGTTGTTTCCTATGTTGGATCTTTAGGATATGAGTGCCAACCTCTTTAGTGGACTCTTGTATATATTTAGTTTTTTGTTCTTAGACTAGGGTGAGTTTTGGGGGATATAGAAGATAGTGTTAGCAGATTCAGATAACAGGTCTGTGACCTTGCATGTATGAAGATTATTTTGTAAACATCTGAATGTATATGGCCAAAACTGGGAATGCCTTACAACCCGACATGTAATAAGTTTGATGAAATAATTTAAAGTTATGTTGTTCCTTCTCTCACTTGTTGTGTTGTTGCTTCCATGTTGTGTTCTGCAAGCGGGTTTAGTAGTCGAGAGTGCCTTTGGCCCTAGTTACTGACCCTCCTTGTATCAAAGTGAAAGAGGAGTGATAAGAGGCAAGAAGAAGAAGAGGAGGAGGGTTCTACAACCACCTAGAGAGATTTTTCAAGCACAAGGTAAGTTTTTGTTTTTTTTGTTTGTTTCATTTTTTGATTTACTATTTTTTTGTTGTTTCATTTTCAAAATGAGATTTGATGTTGAACCTTGAGGTCAAATGAAGAATGATTCCAATGTTACGTTGAAGTGGATAGATGACTATGCATTTGCAGTTCATGGTTGCAAATGCATATTCATCTATTCATTTCAATGTAACATTGGAATCATTCTTCATTTTGCCCTCAAGATTTAACATCAAATTATAATTTATTATTTCAAGTTTGTTAAACTAGGTTGAAATTAGGTGCTCATTGAATTTAGTTTGTGAAATCTAGTGTCACAATGAGCTCTCATGATGTGAGGGACGATGGGACAGAAATTCATTCCCATAGTGAAAATGAATCAAAATATGAACTTGAGGTTGAAGAGGGTAACCACGGGGCTGATCTTGAATCCCACACTAAATCATGGAAAGTGCATCTAATACTATAGATTGTCCTTCTAAAATACTCACAATATGCTAAGGGCCCTTTGAATCTAAGTCTCATTTCCAACAAGTTGCAACAAAAATTATAGGCACATCCGGTACATGTGGTGGCACAAGGAAATGGAGACGCAACATGTGTAATGTAAAATGGTATGGTAGCAATATTAGAGTTAATACACAAAACCTTTTTATTCAAGGAAAAGGTGTGGAGCTATGTGCTTTTTTAGAACAAGCTGCAAAGGTCAAATACAGAATTGAGATCAATAAGGATTGGGGTGTTCCTGATGACAATGCAGTTGTAATGCCTACTATTGTGTCTCGTAGGACATAGGTTTAGTAAAGCTAGCCACATGCTTCTAGTCATACATTGAAAATGAGAGTAGGAATGATGTCAAGAGCTTCATCCACTTAGAGTGGTGTGGCCCAATCATGAGAGAAAAAGTGAAAATGTAAGTTGCAAAGTAACCCATATCTTAATTGTTCAATGTGCAGCTAAAGAATGAGATAGATGATTCCATTAGCAAGTTCTTCTTTATCAATGTCATTTCAATTCATGTAGCTCAATCTCCTTATTATAAGGAGATGATATCAATGGTGGCGAGGGGAGGACCATTATATGTGCCACCAGGTGAGATCAAATTGAGAACTATGATCTCAGATAAGAACTATTCCAAGATCGATGTTCTGATGGATAAGATGAAGACATGGTGGGTAGATTCTAAATGCAAGATAGTTATGGTTGGGTGGATGAACATTAGGCATCATTCACTCATCAACATAATGTTTTTTTATTATTAAAAGCAGTAAAACAAGGGTGTTGTTCCTTACAAAACCACAACTTGAAGGCGAAAAAAAATATATATTTACAACAAGGTCAAGAGAAGACCATTGACAATACACTAGAAGGACAAATAGTAATCCACATCAAGTATGGGTACACAACTCACCCACAACGCTAGGATAAGGGTGAAAGACTACATAGTGATTCTCCCTTTGCCGATGAACAACCATCCAAGCGATACTATCAGTAGGGATCCCCAACACAAGATGGAGGGACCTTAGGAGAGAGAAAATCAACATCATCAACAGGACCATAATGCTGACAATGTTGAAACTTAGAAACCATAGGTTGGAGCATAATTAGGAGCAGTAGCATTCAGAGAAGAGGTAACACTACTAGAGGGGACTAAATCAACAAAAAGAGGTGGATGCAGATCAACATCATGGTTACATGTTTAGAGGGCCCATAATTTCTCAAGGTAGTTGATTGTACAGTTCAATAGAAATATTTTTATTTTTGTTTTAAGGTCCTTAGTGAGGCCATTGAGGAGGTTAGGCAACAAAATGAGGTCCAAGTAGTGATACATGCAACATATGTATGCAAAAATAAAAAGAAAATTATTGAGGTAGACTATAGACATACTTTGTGGACTCCATGTTATGTGCATTCCATGAGCATTGCACATAAGGACATGGAGAAGATTAAGTGGATTAGAGAAGTGGTCAACAATGCAAGAGATATGCATATGTTTATCTACAACTACCACACTTCACATGCAATCTTCAAGAGATTTACAAAGTTCTTGAATCTTGTTGAGACCAAATATACATCCCATTTCATTTTGTTGGAGAGAATGATTGACTTGTAAGAGGCAATGCAACTCATGGTTATGACAACAAAGTGGAATCAATGGGCTGAGTTTAAGACATAGCGGGAGAGGAGAGTGAAGGATGCAAAATAAATAGTCTCTATCATTGTTCTAGTTAATCAAGTCATCATATATGGGGATGGAGATGCACCTACTCTTGGAGAGATGTATGAGTGCATCAATTCTATGCTTGAACATAAGAGGGTTGATGTGAGTGAAGGACTACACTTTAGTATTCTACAATGAGAACATTCATCCAAGCATTCAACATAAATGGGACAAACTCAACAGTCCCTTGCATATGAATGCCTATACATTTAATCCTAAGTGGTACAAGGCTAGGCCCAATAGAGTTACAACAATTCAAGATGATGAGGTAGAGACATCATACTTTAGGTGCATTGATAAGATGTATGATCCTAATACTATTGACATGATTTGCATTGAGTGAACCAAATTTGCCACTCTTAGGGGTTATTTTGATGTGGCTAAGATGGATATAGGACCTATGGCGCCCGAGGCCCCAATTTTGTGGTGGAACTGTCATGGACAAAAAATCAAAGACTGCCAATTTATTCATTCATTTTCTATCTCAAATGTCTAGTTCTTCAGCTGCTGAGAGGAACTGGTTTACCTATAGCTTCATCCACTCTCTTAAGAGGAACATACTGTATAATGGAAAAAGGGAAGCAATGCAATATATGTAAGTCACCTCCCTTTTCAACAATTACACATTCAGAAGGAATATGCCCCATTAGGTTCAAGAGGAGACTCAAATGCTAAGTGGGATAATAGTTCCTTCGTTACAATATGTAATTGATGAAATGGAATGATGTATTAATGTGATTAAAGTGCTTAATCAAAAAAGATGTAGAAAATTGGAAATAATAGATAGAAATAGACTAATATTGAGTAGAAAAGTATAAATCTACAGAGCAGAGCTCAAAACTAACCTATAGGTGAAATTTGAGCTGAAAGTGGCAAGGACAAGCCAAAAATCATCTTGTACCTAGGGATAGATCACCAATGGCTTTCTGTACACTGCAGCTTTGATTCAAACTTTTTGGGTCCTTCTAATTGTGTCTTCTCTTCCCGGTCTTGATCTGGTGGCTCTGTTACCTATTCCTAGACACAAGAAAATGTGGAAGAAGGTTGAATAAAGGGGTTTGCCTTAGTCAAACCCCTATTTAGGAATCAACCTTGAAATGAAATAAAGGAAAGTGTGTCGTCGTGTAGCAGAGGCTAGATTGAGAAAATGAAGTATATCATACCTTGATAATGAAAATGCTTCTTTGAACGTGATCAAATATGTTGATGCAATAGATTTGAATAAACACAAAACCCAAAAGGAAATCATGAAAGACAAAATCTTATGGAATGGATGTTTTAATTCACCACAATGTTGGATTGAAGAGAAGAGAGAGAAGACTTGAATGAAAGGGATGCATGTGGTTATCCTTCCTTAGTAGAAAACTCCTTTGCTTGGCCTCCAATAGGGGAAAGAAGATAGATCTATGGAAGAAAATACCTTGATTGCTTGAGAATAATGAATACTTGAATGCTTGAACTTGATGGCTCTTGATTGCTTTATTTTCTTCCTTGCACTTGATAACTTGAATTGCTTGATTTTCTAGAATGTTTTTTGACAATAATGCATGCACTCTTAGATTATTGATTCCAAAATGAGGAGAGATAGGGTGTTTGTATACATCTCACATTATTTCAAGGAGTTAAAATTAAGAAGGCCAACCATGAGACTGGATTTCCCCTCAAAACTTTAGTTCAAACTCCCAGGACAAATTTGAGCCAAAATCCGTAGGGATAGAATATCAATAGCTTTACGTACCTACGAGAATGAGCCGAGATTTGAACTAGGTGCTAGAGGAATATAGTAGATGCAGGATTTATGAGTACAACTCTATCCAAGGTCAGAACAGATTGGGAAGGCCACAAATAAGGATATAGGGCCTAGGTGATGAAATAAATTATTGGATTGGAGGAAAAGGGAGAAACATTCATAGAAATAAGAGCTAGCCTTGAGTTTAAGAAAGATTGAAAGGAATGGAGGAACCATATTTGAATTTAGGTACTCATTAAGTGCCATATGAGGTCCTACCATAGAAAAGGACTAAAGTGAACCCAAAATGTCCTTAAATTGTACACAAAAAAGTGCTTACAATTTAGGACTATACATTTAGCCTCCACTTTAGCAGGAGTATGAGACAAACTCATGCTCACAGTAAAGGAAGAAAGAGACAAGAAGGAGAGAGAGAGAGGGATGATAATGGGAAAATTACAAAGAGGTAAGACATCACTTAGTTCAAGGATGCAAGCCCCCAAACAAAGGATCTCAACTCAACATCCATGCACAAGGGCACAAAAAATACACAAATCACAAAGAGGGGTTGGTACTTAAAAATCACAACTCCAAATCAACTAGTAGAAGAGACGTTGATCAAAAATGTCCCATCCACCAATATCATGTTCATAAAGCTATTGCAAGAGCATAAGTAACCACATACAAAGGGAAAAAGCATCGCTAAAGATGAAACAAAACTCCATGATCTAAACCACTAGCATAGCTATGAGAGCGTAGAAATAAAAGAGAGACCATGAATCCAACATGCTAGCAAGTTGTGTTATGCTAGGTGATCCATGAAAGAAGAAGAGGAGAAGAGTGGAAAGGCTAGCAAATTGTGTCATGATAGTTCCACTCATCCGAAATAAGGAAGGAGAATTGATGGCCTAGCAAGCTGTGTTATGTTAGTCAATTCCACCTTGAAAATTTGCACATGTGGTGACTTTGAAATTCTGCGCTCAAGGATGACTTAAAAGGTTTTTGCGCATAGGGACAGATTAGGGGATCAATCTTATGGAAAGCATTGTCACCATGTGGATCCATAAAAATGATCAGGCCTACAGAAATCATTGTCTCCATAGGGATCAAAAAAATGGGATCAGTCCTAAAGAAAGCCTTGACTCCTTAGGGATCCAAAAATAAAAGATATTAGTCCTAAGGAAAGAAATGTCTCCTTAGGGATCAAATAAACAAAAGTGATTAGTCCTAAGGAAATCATTGTCTCCTTAGGGATCAAATAAACAAAAAGGATGCATAATATATAAGGGAGGTCGCATGTATGCCCCCTCCTTATGATGGCAACATAGGTGACATCATAAGGAAAAGAGAACAAGGATACCTACTTCCAACAACAACAAGATATCCTTAAAACAATAATATATTTCATAACCTTAGCAAAGATTGAAAACTCTTATAAGGTTATGACATATATTGTTGTTTTAAGGATATCTTGTTTTAAGGATATATATGTCATAACCTTAGAAAAGACTAAAAACTCTTATAAGGTTATGAAATATATTGTTGTTTTAAGGATATCTTGTTTTAAGGATATATATGTCATAACCTTAGCAGAGAATGAAAAAGAAAACATTATGTAAAGTTTTAAATCATGCTTTTAATCGAAATGTCAATTAAATTTTGTGGGGTTGTCTTTAATTTCACCAAAATGAAATTAACGACTGCAAAAGCCAAGTTTGCAATACAAGAGATATACTCTGACATTGATGCTACTGAGAAAATTAGTACCCCTAGAAGGTTCAGTAGGTTGACTACTTGCCCTACGAGAAAAGGGAAAAATAAAATTGTGAAGTCTTAGTTTGAGGAAGAGGAAGGGAAAAGGAGTGAGGAGAAAGAAGATAAAGGGAAAGTGGTAGAAACTAAATATGAAAAAGACAAGGAGATGGAAGATAGTTCAAAGACTGTGAACAATTCTTCTCATGTTTCAGAAAGTATCAAAATGGGGCCAATGAATCTCACAAATGAGATGACGTCGAAAGAAGTTGACACCACCAAATCCACTACTGCCAGGACCTATGGAGACATTCAGTTAGGAACCTATGATAAATGTGTCATCACAAAAAATGAGCTTGAGAAGACAAAGATTAGAGTATCTGAGTTGGAAAGGAAAATTGGTAGGACTTCCAGGATTTGCATGTGTATGATGCATAGCTCATCTACTTCAATGTGTCTCTTGTAGAAGAAGGTTCTTGGAGATGAGGACAACGGGAGGACAATTACAAGGAACTTTTCAAGTTTTTGATAAAGGAATGGTTCACGCATAGCATCAAGTGAGACACAATTGCAAAGGACCTCAATTGGGACAACGTCCCTTTTGTTGTTTATTTTCTTTGTTGTTAATTGCCATCCTGGGCATAGTACAAAGACTATTAATGTTTTTTTCGTTTTTAGTTCTAATACTGTTAGTATTTTTACTATGTTTACTAGTGGCGATTGGCTTAGGTGGCTCTTTTATCAGACTTATATGGGATTAGATGGTATATGAGATAGGAATTCCTGAGACTTTTACTCTTTTTTGATGATTTGAAAGATCATTAGGTTTTAATATTTTTTGTTAGCAGTTAGCAATTAATGTGTTGCTATTGTCTATCTACTAACTGAATTCCCTCTGGGTCGTTGTATTAATGTGGCAACTATAGGATTTGAGAGATACAAATCCACAGAACGCCAAGAATACCTGCATGCAAATAACCTGTTACAGGAGAGAAGCAGAAAGAAGCAAAAGGCAGAACTCAGAAGTTACTCAAAAATGAGAGCAAAATT